>CAKOAT010123710.1:86643-139910 GCA_932364175.1 Eruca vesicaria subsp. sativa | reverse complement strand
CATCCATCACTTCCTTACTATCCTCTCCTAGGATAGTTTGCTTCGTTATCTTGCCCTCAGCAACACACTCCCAAAGACCTCTGCCTCCTAGTGCTGTCTTGACAAGTCTTGACCATAACAAATAGTTTGGCCCCTTCAGAGTTACAGGTATGACAATTTTGGTGTGAGTTTCCATTTCTGGCAATTTTTTTTTTTTTTTCTGGAAAATAAGAACAGCTGAAGAACACCAAGAACTTTGCCAAAAATAGAATGAAAAAGATCAGAGATTTGCGGAAACACAAAGAATAATAGAGAATGAGTGGTCTCAAGAGCAAGAATGCTCTGATACCATGTAAGAATTAGAGATTAAGAAAGTAGTGTTGCTGGAGAATGAAGAACAAATAATAGAGAGAGAGAGAGACTTTCGTGAGTTAAGAAGAATAGAAGGAGGAAATATTTTCCTTGATTGAATTAATGTGCATTACAGCAAGATAAGTAGGCAAGAGGCCTGAAATAAAAAATAATTAAAATAATACAAGTTGGTACCCAACGGGCAAATGCACGTGGGGAAGAGCAGAAGAAGAGATTTTGAATTTGCCCATATGGTCACCTTCCATCGTGGTCAAGCTCTGCACCCATGGTCATGGTATTTGAGGTTGACCATTTGGTCAAGCTCCTCATGGTCACGCTTGCACCAATGGTCATCTTATTTGTAGTTGACCATATGGTCAAGCTCTTCATGGTCACACTTGCACCAATGGTCATCTTATTTGTAGTTGACCATATGGTCAAGCTCTTCATGGTCACGCTCGTACCAATGGTCATCTCTTCTTATCTTAGTATTTCCTTCATGTCAACACTTCTCACATGTAAATTTTCACTGATTCTCCATATAAGTTATTGGGGCTAGATATTACTGTCACTGCCAAGGCATTGTATCAACATATCTTTAATCTCTCATTCGAGAAGAATCTTCTTTGTATTTACCTATGACGCTCTTATATAGAAATTATATAATAAACGTTAATATATGTATCTGTTTAGCCAGCCGGTTAGTGGTTCTATTGATGCACATAAAACAATTTGAACCACCTACTTGCAAGAATATGAAAACAAGATGCTAAACTGAACTCATACACAACGAACAAAATAAGAGGGCTAGTTGAAATTGTTCTAGTTACATTGGTCCAATCGATAAAACTATTTTGATTTATACTTGCATCTCGAACTGTGATATTGTGGAAAAATAAAATAAAAAACAAGAAAAATGATTCAAACTGTTGTGAAAGTATGGGAAGTGACTTGGTGAATTCATCGTTGTTTATTTCATAATCTATATAAGGGCAACCCTTATATAGAGAGTTGCAAGTTTTTAGACAAAGAAAAACCTAAATAAACTAGGAAAAGGAAATAGTACAAAACATAATACAACATGAATAGGAAAAACACCAAATCCTAATCCAACAAGGATTAGGAATACTCGGCCGACCTAGAACTCCAATGGACCGGTTCTATTCTGGTTCCAGTAGGGCCGGTTATGGACATTGATATCTCTCAAATGTTTAACCCAAAGAAGTGAATTACTCTCTCAAATAAGAGGTTCAGTTGTAGTACTTAGGGATCGAGTCCACAGGGAACTAAGGAACACAATAGATATAATCTTAAATGATTATGCTAGGTTGAATAAGTTTAAAATAGTAAAATTGCAGTTTTGTAAGCAATGGTGAGTTGCTTAAGAGAATGGATTTTAGGTTTGAAACAGTAAAATAAAGTAGTTAGATTCAAGGTTGCTATTCAGATAATCAGGATTATAATGCTATAGATGTTTTAATGAATTGCTTGCAAGATATATGAGAACTTTGATTCTTAGATAGATCTAATAGCAGTCGCTAAATAGACACATCCATTGATCTTATTGCCAGCAATATCGACCGATGTTTTGACAGCGATATCGGACGATATGGGTTACTGTCGATCGATGACTCTATAGGAGTATCGATCGATATAGCATAAGATCGAATCAAAACTGTGTTCACCAAGATCATAGACTGGTTCTCGCACAACCCTAGAGGATCTAAGCTCATGCCAAATGATTTCAGGACAATGATTAACAAGTTAAATCACATCCATGATCATACTCTAGGTAGCTACTCTAGAGTAAGCATTAGGGTTCATTTGGATAATGAATATCAACAATTCAACATTCCATAGTTGGGGCTAATCCCTCATAACTACTTGAATCCCAAATCGAACAAAGAGATCTACTCAGACATAACTGAGAGATTCATAACAACTAGGTAATAATAGAAAGGTTAAAGATGTTCAGCTCGCCAACAGGTGAGCTGGACAACGCTGTTCAGCTTGCCAACAGGCGAGCTGGTCAAGCAAGGCCAGCTCGCTTGTTGCAAGCTGGACAGTTGTTCGGTTTTGATCTTTTCTCATTTTCTCGTTTTCTCGACTCTAGATCTTTTCGGAGAATATAAGGATAAGTAATCGTAGACGTTGATTTCGAGGTTACGGTTTTTGACCCCAACAAACAAGGAGGTCATTTTTTATTATTTCATATATTGATACGAGTTTTCCGTAAATTCGTATCTCCGTAGAAAGTCTATAGTTTCTTGTACGCTTTTTCCGAGACTTTTAGCCATTGATTCCGTCGTGACCGACTTTGACCACAACAGTTAACAATAGACATACATGCGACCAATAGGACCATAAAGTATCTAAATGTCCCATAGGGTGGGTGTATTGGTCTACAGATGTCACCTTGTATGCTTTCCAGAAAGTTTATTGTTTCCTTAGTCACTTTAATTGGTGATGGCCTAACAATGAGTGTTCCTTGTGAACATGCTACACATGTGAGATTATTAGGGATAACTCTTCTTTCTTTCAATGTGTGGCCATTTGTATTAGATATAAGTTTTCTCATCATGTTCTAACCAGGATGGCCCAACCGGTCGTGCCAAAGAGTGAAGTTCTCGGTAAAGAATTTGTTTACTGTGGCATTAGCCTCTATCATACTGAACTTGGCATAGTAAAGACCAGCTCCAATATGGAAGCCATTCATTCGGATATCTTTATAACTCAATAGGCTTATCTTTGAGCTGGGTGAATATAATGTATCAGATATTTCTAGATGTGTACCCTTAGGCAATGATGTACAAGCCTGTCCATAGCCTTCAATTAGATTTGCCATACCTGCTATAGTACTTATGTTGGTGTTTTTGAATGTTAGATTTACAAAGTATCTTTTGTCTCTTAAGATCGCGTGGCTTGATCCACTATCTACCACGAATATATCCATGTCATCTTTCATTCTTCAAAACAAGAATCATAGAACTCATTCATTCATTAAGTTTAAGTAGACAAAGAAACAAAACAAATTCAAAACAAAGAAACATAAAGCAAATAAAACAAAAAAGTTTGATGATCGAAATACACTTGATTCTTTTAAGCGATCTGAAGTTTCATACTCCATATGATCATCTTGTCCATGATCAACATAATCTTCATTATCTTGATGGATCAAATGGACCTCAGGGTTCTTCCCTTTCAAACTCTCTTGATAGAGTTCAACGAGGTGTTTGGGATTTCTACATGTCTTATCCCAATGGATACTCATTCCACACCTGTGGCACACTGATTTGGTCGAGTGTTGTGGTTAAAAGGAGATATCCCAGCCTTGGCCTCGGCCTCGACCAGAATTTGCACGGTCTCAGCCATAAGAGGTTCCTTGGCCACGGTCTTGACCATTGTAGTGGCCACAGCCACATCCTTTCCACCTTCCACGGCCATGACCGTGATGACTATTATTCTGGACGTGGTTAGTTTCTTTCTTTGCGTCTTCGGCTACATGTGCTTCAGGTAATGGGGTTGATCCAGGAGGTCTCAATTCACTGTTTCTCATCAACAATTCATTGTTTTGCTCAGCTAGCAATAGACATAAGATCAGATTTTCATATGTTGTGAAGTCCTTTTCACGGTATTGTTGTTGTAACAACACATTACTTGTGTGGAAGGTGGAAAAGGTCTTCTCTAACATATCCTTCTCCGTTATATCCTCACCACAGAGTTTCACTTTAGAAACGATCTTAAATAGGGCTGACTTATATTCGTCAACAGACTTGTAGTCCTAAATTCTGAGATTCCTCCAATCATACATAGCCTTTGGTAATATCACCGTTCTTTTGTGATCATACTTCGTTTTCAATTATGTCCAAAGGTCTAAATGATTCTCAATTTTCAAATACTGATCTTTGAGACTCTCAGTAAGATGATGGCGAATGATCAGGATAGCCATGTATATATCTTTCTCAGTTGCATTATTTGCCTTGGTGATACATTCACCGAGCCCTTTAGATTTCAGGTTGATTTTAGCAACAAGTGCCCATTGTAAGTAATTATCTCCTTAGAGATTTAGGGCAGAAAAATCCAAGTTTTTTTTTATTTTCGACAACTGAAATCATATATCTCATATTTTAGATCTTTAAGCAAGTTCATAAAACAAATCGACCAAACAAGATATCAATTTCAAGCAATGAAATTTCTATTCTAGTTCGGTTCTAGGATTATGATTAGTTTGGTTCTATCATATCGATTAGATTGGTTCTAGTCTAGTTGGTTCTAGACTAGTTCGGTTCTATCAAGGGAAGCTAACTTTCTATCAATAAAGCTAGCGGGGTTTCCGGACCTTGTTTTGGTCCGCTGTGAAAAGCTTACATTCGAGGAATTGTATGATTTAGATACCTGACGAAATAAAGTGAGAAAATATCGGGCGGGATAGCTGGGATGACCTATTTCAAGATCAGATGATCAACCAGCTTGTCTGCTTGTGAGGTTGTTGGGAGAGTGATGAACTAGCTACCGGGGGTATGGATTCATAAGCAATAGTCCTTCTTTCTCGGCTCTATGTTCTCAATTCTTCGCTTCTTTACTCGGCCGAACTAGAACTCTAATAGGCCGGTCCGGTTCTGGTTTCAGTAAGGCAGGTTATGGACATCCACACCATTTGGTTCATAACACAAACTGAAAAAGACTAATTAATTATTGCCACCTGTATGTATTACTCCCTTTGTGTTTAAACCATATTGTCACTACAACAAAAATGGCTTTTATTAGCGGACGAAAAACGTTATCTAACGATTCAACAGCGGTTTAAGGAACGTTGTATCATCGCCGGTCATAGTAGGTATGGCACTTTAAATAGCGGTTCTTTGCGCTGCTATCTTATTCTCATATATTATGACGTTTTTCTATATGCAATTAAACAGTTTTTTGATAACATTTATTTTTTGTTATTATTTATATTATTGAAAATTAAAATATATATATATATATATATATTTTTTTTTTCTTTTATTCGTTTAAAAATGTAATATATCAAATTGAAACAAAAATTGGATGGGTCCATGGCCCATAGTAAATTTGAAAAATCAATACTATTGAAAAGAAATAAAAAAAATTGCGGGTTGGTGAGTACCCGCGATTCAAAATCCACCAAACCGCACCCGCCCTGCATAAAATACTCATAACCCGTACCCGCCAATCAATTTTTTCAAATTGTTCAACCCGCACCCGCCTGCAGGGGGTTAAACGGGGCGGGACCCGCGGATGATGACTCAGATTCTCAGCCCTACTTACATTATAAGCATTTGAGATTTGGACCTCACCTATAACCAAAAATAAATCATAAGCATTTGAGTAATTTCTTCTAACATAAAACAGAAAAATGAAGGAATGATCAAAACATTGAGTTAGTAGAAACATATTTCCAACTATATAAATAATGGTCATTTAGTACATAATCGAAACATAAGTTTTTATTTCAAGGAATGCCTCTATATTGCCCAATCTTAGCAAATCTCAGAAGACTCAGATTCTCAGCCCTACTTACATCATAAGCATTTGAGATTTGGACCTCACCTATAACCAAAAATAAATCATAAGCATTTGAGTAATTTCTTCTGACATAAAACAGAAAAATGAAAGAATGATCAAAACATTGAGTTAGTAGAAACATATTTCCAACTATATAAACAATGGTCATTTAGTACATAATCGAAACATAAGTTTTTTTTTCAAGGAATGCCTCTATATTGCCCAATCTTAGCAAATCTCAGAAGACATATCACCATGCCTTCTGTTTCTTGGCTAGTTGTATGAAGATTCTCAGCAAATTTACCCCAAACACAGAAAACTTATCTCTGACCACTAATAGAATTGCATATTAAGTTATAAATCAATATGTTTATAGGATTATATCTTTTATATTAAATATATAAAATTTACGAAATGTCCACAAACTCCAACACGAATATGTTTTGCCAATTCAGGAATGTATGTCTCACGAGGCATGGATCTTAGTTCCCTATATAAACAAAAAAATAACATTATCATTTTGGGTTAAACTTTTACGAAATAAAGATATCTAAATCATAAATCTATATAAAACGATAAATTTACATTTGCTTCACAAAGGATTAGTTCCATGGTCTCCCCTATGTCTTTCATGAAATGTCTCCATGTATGAAGTATTTTGACTTGGATGCGACATGCAGTCTTCTCGGTTTTATATCACTCAAGAAAGACAACTGCAAATTATTCGCCATTTTTTTTTAGGTTTTTCAAGGAATGATGAATATAGTGGTTAAGAGAGACTATATTTATAATAGGTATGGACGATATATATTTAGGTTATGCAAATGTAGGGCAGAATATTTAGACGATTTTAAAAAAATATCTCTTTCGAGGAATAATGAATATTTCTTGAAGATATTTTGAATTAGATAGGAAGTTTAAAGTTTAATAGTTAATGGTAATCCAACTACCGTAAGTTACCGAAATTTATGGAATCCAACCAATGAATAACTAACCACGATATTGATTGTGGTTAATCTATAAACTTGTAGATGAAGCAATTTATTTATTTGAGTAGGAAGATAATTATAGAAAATAGTGTTGCAATATTTTTTTAACAAAACGTATCTCATCCATTAAATGTCACCATGAGAATGATAATATATCGACATATGAAGAAAAGTTAATACGAAAATATTTGAAATTATATTGCATATAACAGATTTAGTTATTATTCAATAAGATTCTTAATATATTATTTAAATATTTTCAAAGTCAGATATCAAAGATATTACTAAGATCTTTTCTAATATTGCATTTTGACAATATCTTTTAATATATTTTCTGTAAAATATAAATATTTATTTTTTAATATTTATTTTAAATACAAAAATATAATTACTTTTAAATATTATTACAATTAATTTTAATTCATTTGGATTTATTAAATAAGAAATACCATTACTATAATTTATTAATGCAAAATATTAAAATATATATTAAAAGAATAAATATTATATTTTTTATAATCTCTAAATTACTATATTAAAATATTATTTAATATATTTTTATTTGATAAAAATATTAAATTTTCTTGATTTTATTATACAGTATATTGAATTATATATTATGATTTACAATTACAATTTATTACAATTTATTTTAGAAATATGTAAACATTTATAAGTATGAGAGCAGCTGAACACCATATAATTAATTTATATTATAATCAATATTTACGTAGTCAATCTATAGATTGAAATTGTGTAATATAAGGTTTATAAGACAATATAAATGTCTGAAATATAATATGGAATATGGTTAGAGTAATTAATGGGAAAACAGAGAATAAATTGGGTATATTTAATATGTGATATGAATTATAAGAATTGATATATATAGATGTAAGACCAAAAAATAAATTACCAAAATGCCATTAATGAGGTTGCAGTTAACTTTTATCAGTCGAATTTTCAAGGATGCCTTTACTTTTAATAGTATAGATGAAATCAGTAGAGGGGATAGACAGACAGGATTGTTTAAGTTGATTGGCTAGATGCATTTGGTTGCTAAGCTAGGATATGGTATAATGTACTTCTGTAGTTAGTAATATGAGACGTGGCTTGCAACAAAGTAGAAGTAATAATTTTAGAGCTAAAGATTTTATTGAGTCCCTACTGTTTTAAAAACTTCTTCCAAAAGATACTAATGGTTTGCTTGAGGACAAGCAAAAGGTTAAGTCTGGTAGAGTTGATATACCATGATTTTGACCCGCTTTTAGCCATGGTATTGATATGTTTTTATGAGTTTTATATATGTTTTGGAGTCTATTAGGTATGTTTTCAGGTTCAGAAGCACTTTGGAGTAAAGTGATGATTTAGGTGCCTTTTGGAGCTTAAAGGAGAGTTTTCCGAGATGACTATGAAGATCAGACAATGAGGACACATATCGATCGATACACACCCTGTGTAACCGATCGATGACGCTTCTATTGAAGATGAAGTCGAGATACTCCATCGATCGATGTACACCATGTACCATCGATCGATATGATGCGTGGAGAACAAGTTCAATTTGGCCGACTTGAAGCCCAAGTCTTTCCATTATTACAATAATGCCCCTGACAAGTTTTTAACCTAATGGAACTCATATTTATAGTTTTTGCCATTGTGTTTGGCTAGACATGCTTTTGATACCTTTTGTGCTTTTACATGCTCTGCATGCCTTTTTGAATGTTTCTATTGTTCTAGTTACTTTTGTACTTGAAAAGCTTTGCATACTTTTCTTGTTAATTTGTTATATTCTATAAAGTATTTCTTTTCATCTTAATTTCTTAAAGGTTATAGAAATCTAGATTTAGAGGAAACACACAAAGAGATTTGTTGTTCCAAGAACCAAAAGTTCAATCCTCTAATATATGAGTTTCTATTATTACCTAGTTGTTATGAATCTCTCAGTTATGTCTGAGTAGATCTCTTTGTTAGATTTAAGGTTCAAATAGTTATGAGGGATTAGCCCCAACTATGGAATGTTGAATTGTTGATATTCATTATCCAAATGAACCCTAATGCTTACTCTAGAGTAGCTACCTAGAGTATGATCATGGATGTGATTCAACTCGTTAATCATTGTCCTAAAATCATTTGGCATGAGCTTAGATCCTCTAGGGTTATGCGAGAGCCGGTCTATGATCTTGGTGAACACAGTTTTGATTTGATCTTATGCTATATCAATCGATACTCTTATAGAGTTATCGATCGACAGCAACCCATATCGTCCGATATCGCTGTCAAAACATCGATCGATATTGCTGGCAATGAGGTCAATGGATGTATCTATTTAGCGACTGCTATTAGATCTATCTAAGATTCAAAGTTCTCATATATCTTGCAAGCAATTCATTAAAACATCTATAGCATTATAATCCTGATTATCTGGATAGCAACCTTGAATCTAACTACTTTCTTTTATTGTTTCAAACCTAAAACCATTCTCTTAAGCAACTTACCACTGCTTACAAAACTGCAATTTTACTATTTTAAACCTATTCAACCTAGCATAATCATTTAGGATTATATCTATTGTGTTCCTTAGTTCCATGTGGATTTGATCCCTAAGTACTACAACTGAACCTCTTATTTGAGAGAGTAATATGCACTTCTTAGGGTTAAACATTTGAGTGATATCATACTCCTTCTCCAGGAATTCGATATGGAAATAAAATATAAGAGAGGAGTAGACAATGGTGTCGCAGATCATCTTTCTAGGATCAGAGTAGACGAAGAAGTCCCTATCAATGACTTCATACCAACTGAAAATGTTTACTTCACAGATTCAAAACTTATCGGTCATATACAACTCTCATCCGAACTTGCATCGGCCGTTGATAATGAAAGCCCTCACTTCAGAGACAACATGTCGATCGATGAGGAATCAATCCGTTGGTAGTGATACCCTGTCGATCGATGGAACTTACGATGTTGACCTGCGGAACGTCTCATTTAAGATCGAAATCAATACGACCCCGACTGTGGCATGCCAGAATGGAGACATTACGCACGAGACGCACGCTGTGGATAAGCGACTTAGCGAAAGACCTTGGTGTACTGACATAGTAAACTATCTTGCCGCAAACGTCGAACCTAAAAAACTTAAAAACTACGACAAGAAGAAGTTCTTCAGAGAAGTACGGAGGTACCATTGGGACGAACCGTACCTTTACAGACAATGCGCCGACAGAATATTTTGACGATGTGTGGCTGAAACTGAGATTTCTGATATCATTTATCACTGCCATGGATCCGAATACGCTGGACATTTTGCAACCTTTAAAACGGTTTCAAAAATTCTCCAAGCTGGATTATGGTGGCCTATGATGTTCCGCGACATTCATGCCTTTATCGTCAAGTGCGACAGATGCCAATGTCGAGGAAAGATCAGTAAACGACACGAAATGGAATAATAGTTCATTCTTGAAGTAGAAGTTTTCGATTGTTGGGGGATAGACTTCATGGGTCCTTTCCCTACGTCTTACGAAAACAGATACATTCTGGTTGCTGTCGACTGCGTTTCCAAATGGGTTGAAGCAGTTGCTTCCCCAACAAATGATGCTTCTGCTGTCATCAAACTTTTCATGAGCATAATTTTTCCAAGATTCGGAGTCCCTTGCGTAGTTATAAGTGATGGTGGAACTCATTTCATCAACAAAATATTTGTGAGAATCTACTCAAAAAGAACGGAGTTCACCATAGAGTAGCAACACCTTACCATCCGCAAACTAGTGGACAAGTCAAAGTTTCTAGCAGACAAATAAAAGAAATTTTAGAAAAAACTGTAGGAGCCACACAGAAGGACTGGTCCAAGAAATTAGATAATGCACTCTGGGCTTACCGAACCCCCTTTAAAACGAACAACTCCATTTCACTTACTCTATGGCAAATCTTGCCACTTACCCGTCGAATTAGAACATAAAGCAGCCTGGGCTACTAAATTGCTAAACATTGACATAAAGACAGCTGCAGAGAGGAGACTCATCTAGCTTAATGAACTGGATGAAATAAGGCATCTGACCTATGAAAACTCTAAGTTATATAAAGAACGGACCAAAGCTTATCATGACAAGCATATCATTTCTCGACATTTCGTCCCAAATGATCAGGTTCTTTTATATAACTCTCGTTTGACTAGATTTCCCGGAAAGCTTCGATCTCCTTGGTCTGGCCCCTTTACTGTCACAGCGGTCCAACCCAATGGAACCGTCACCCTTATAAACGAGAGAGGAGTCGAATTCATGGTAAATGGCCAACGAGTAAAACAATATTGGGTTAAGCCCCCAAATGTCAAACCCCTAAAGTTAGGCACACCTAACTCCACTTAGGGTAAGATATCACTCAGTCAAGCTAAATGACTTAAAATCAGCGCTGAGTGGGAGGCAACCCACTATTAGGATCTGATTTATTCCTAATCATCATTTATTAAAAATTTAAACTTTCCGCAAACTAGTAAGCATAATGAGTTATTTCCTTCATATCGACCGAAATACATAAATATGTATCGATCGATACAGACATACCGAGGGCAAACTCCTTTTAAGTCGATACGCACCGCTCACTCCCTCATAATCGCAAACCACCCCCGAAACACACAAACCTCTCTTTCTCTCTGGATTCTTCTTGGAATCTCACCGTTTTTTACCTCAATCGACTCGAAACTCCCCTCCTATCTCGGTTTCGCTCTCAAATCCGAAATCCTTCAAGGTATAATCCTTTGATTTTTAGATTTTCAAAGAGTAAAAGGTTTAACACAAATCTTGACTAGAAATCGGTAGATAGTTTTGTTTTTAATTGATTAGAGTTGTTAGGATTGTTAGATTCAAGGTATATAAGTGTTAGAACTAGGATTTACACTATGAAATTGCGATTTTGGTTGTTGAGATTTTTGCTGGTTTCGGGACTCGATAACGATCGACAACGAGCATGCTCTGTCGATCGATATGTACATCTGGTCGGGTTCTACGGACACGAAATCGATCGATATACCTCGGTTTACATCGATCGATATCGTTCGAACATGCGATTCACTAACTCTCTCGTTCTTTCTCGATTTTTGCAGATGGCATCTGACGAGGCTTGACGTGAAAGGAGAATGAAGAGGAGACTCGATTTACCTGGGAACTCCTGGTGAAACCCTTCATCATCCTCTTCCTCGGACAGAGAAGATGAGTGCGACCCTTGGCCACGAGAGGATGGGAAGCCCATTCGGATCTACCAGCTCTTCACCGACCCGCGGGCCACAGCTAAGAGCACCGAGTGCCTGCACCGTTCA
Source organism: Eruca vesicaria subsp. sativa (assembly GCA_932364175.1). Lineage (NCBI taxonomy): Eukaryota > Viridiplantae > Streptophyta > Magnoliopsida > Brassicales > Brassicaceae > Eruca > Eruca vesicaria. The sequence continues at coordinate 127,751 of CAKOAT010123710.1, read as the reverse complement.
GTGAGTGACTTTTGGGACAACTACGACAGCCTGCTCTACAACGCATGGCTTGATGTGGAGGTTGCGCCCACGCGATTCATCGACCCTGCCACTGTCCGATGTCTAGGGATCGAGAAAGATTTTGGAGAGATGCTCATTCAGCTCGGATTTGGGACCATGGGCTCCCAATTCTATGACCTCTACCCTTCCCTCGTCCGGCAGTTCATGGCCACTGTTCGTTTGGAGTACAAGAACCAGCCATCGAGTGTTGCTTGTGATGTCGTTCTCTCTTTCTTTGCTAGGGGCATCTGGTACTATGTCACTGTCCCCGAGCTCTGCACGATCTACGGCTTTGAGCACTCCGCTGCCACATGGAGTAATCTCTCCGACTTCCCGAAGGTTCAGGAGTTTTGGCAGATCTTTGGCACAGGTCCCTGGAGTTCAGCCACGGTTATTCAGACCGACATCCTCCATCCCACTCTCCAGTACTTCATGCAGATCCTTTCCGCCACTCTGCTTTGCAAGATGGAGCCGAACAAGGTGAGGATCCACGAGCTTACACTCCTCTACCATGCACTTGACGGACTGGTAGACCTGACTCACTTGGACCCGGACCACGAGCTGATCATGCCTAACCTAGGTGCCGTTTTCGCTGAGTATCTAGTCAGCCTGAAGACCAAGCCTTTTTTCGGTAGAGGAGGGAAGAAGAAGGAGACCGTAGGGAGTCTGCTGACGCCGATCTTCCAGTACTGTGGGATCCGCTTTGACGAGGGCAGCGTAGTCACTTCCCGGGCCTACCTGGACGCAGCTCATCTGCGCAACAGCCAGTGGTTAGACAGGCAGCTGCACTGGACTTTCAGGACTGCAGCTGGTACACACCGATTCCTTCTGCCTCACCGGGAGACGACTGACTTCGCATCGTCCATCGACAGGCTTAGGTTCCAGCCAGATGCACGCCTCATCCTCGACCCACCTGCATCACGCCAAGATACAGGAGTCCACAGCACCGCTACTTCTTGAGCTTCATCAGCAGCACCCCCGATCCAGTTCCACTATCTCTCAGAGATAGACACAAGAGATGAGAGAGTTTTCAGGACAGGAGTGTTGGATGCTCTTCGTGCCATCTGGTCCCGCGTCGCGAGATGCCACTATTCGAGCAGAGCGAGTACTTCAGCCTTCGACCCCTCGGCAAGAGGTCCATCTCACCAGTACCGTCAGGACGATGGAGACGACGACGAGAGCAGTGACGACTGATTCACTTGCTCATTTCTATCCCTTATCTTGCACTATTATGCTATTACCCTTATTTCAGACTTGTAGGATTTTTATTCGTACCTTTTTATGACTATGTCTGATATTATTATTATCTAACTATTCGTGTGTTTTGAGAATGTCTAACAGAGCTAACATATAAATACATAACTCATAGATGTTGAGTTCGACGATTGACAGCACGATAGGTGAAGGCACTCCATATCGATCGACGTAACCTGATTTATGTCGATCGACAAGGTAACCTTACATCGTTGGATGTCTTAACAGACACATCGATCGATGTGTAAAGGGTCGAGGTACGATTTTTCCTACTAATATGACTATATTTTCTACATTAAATTTTAATCTTTCCTCTAAGACAAAATAACACTGGGGATAGTGTTGTTTAATACTGGGGGGGGGTATCTATTAACATTCTTCATTTCATTTTTCATTTCTTCATTTCCCTTTTATTAAAAAAAAAAATGTGTTTTACTATGAAATGAGCAATGATTATATTTATTCAGACTTGTTACCTAACCACTTCTTAGCACCACTATTCGCCAACACTTTGACGGAAAAGAGTACAAATAGTAGAAAGATCAATAAGATGAACATTTGTTGTTCATTGGGATTGATATGAAAAAAAAAAAATTGGGATTCAGAGAAACGAGATATAGGGAGAAAAGAAGCCAGAATGGGAATGCATGAAACTTGTTTGAGTTGAATCTAAGCGTTCCTTGATCGATACTCCCAAGGTAAAGCCTTCACTTTTATGCATAAATGAAATCAGTAGAGGGGATAGAAAAACAGGATTGCTAAGTTGATTGGCTAGATGATTTTGGTTACTAAGCTAGGATATGGCATAGTGTACCCCTAAGATTGATGGATAGCTGAAGTGGCTTCCAATAAGTAAAGAGGTGATGGTTCTAGGTTAAGAATTATAAGAGTTTCCGCCTTTTAAACCTTTTCTAGACCAATGTCCTATTATTTGCTTGAGGACAAGTAAAAGGATAAGTCTAGGGGAGTTGATATATCATGGATTTTACCCACTTTCAACCATGATTTATATATGTTTTTGGAAACAAAAGGATACTTCTAGTGTATTTTTAGAGTTTTTACAGGTTCAGGTACTCATTGGTGTAAACTAGCTATTATGGAGCCAAAATGAAGACTTTAAGAAGATATGAGCAAAACGATGTTAAAGATATCGACCGATGCACGTTGAGAACAATCGACCGATGAAACATTACCAATATCGATTGATTGAAGACATCAACCATCGATCAATACAGAAGTCGTCCAAGCCATTAAATAAAGATTAGAAGCCCTAATTGCTTCACAAGAGTTTTAATAATTACACTTTAAGTCCCTGGCCGCCTGTTAGGCTATAATATGAGGGTTTTGTACTAGTTTAGACAGACTTCCAGAGAGAGATCTCTTTAGACCTAATTTTAGAGGGAAGCATTGCTACACTTTGAGAAGAGCTTAGGAGTAGAGAGAGAGATCTGAACTGCAATTCCAGAGAAGATCTTGAACTCTTTTGCTTTACTTATTTTCTTTACTGTTTCTCTTACTACTACTATCTTTTGAGCATTATTCAAACCATTATGACTTTGTCTCTCATGAATATGTTTGAGTAGTCTCTCTTGTTAGATTTAGGTGTCTCATTAAGGTTGACTCATGCATTGAATAAACCATTACTAGGGTGTTTAAAATATAGTTCTTCATTTAGTCATCATAAATGCTAGTGATAAGGATTGATCACCCTTATCTCTGATTTTAGGATCAATATGGACAAGTGATAACTTGGCAGTTGCCTGAAATCTAAGTAAATTTAGTGAAGACTAGAGAATCATTCCAAACTTGTTATCGAAACTCGCTGGAGTCAATATCGATCGAAGAGGTGACAGTCTTGTCGACCGATATGGCAAAGAGACAACGATCGATGATTCGATAGAATATCAATCGATACCTTCTCAAGGGTCATCGGACGATAGTTGTTGACCTGAGGCCAGTGTGAGTTAATCCTTTAGGTTTAAAACCTCCAAAAGTGTGAATCTTGAACTATGAACAATAAAAACCCTTTACAACTTGCATGTTTTTCATACCTGAGAAAATACCTAAGTTTAACTACCTTCTTTCCTCTTAGAAAACCAATCAATCAATCGAGTAATCACTGCTCACCTTTTAAGTTACTGTTTAATACTTGCTATCTAGCTTTATTTTGAAAACTAAATAACCTGTTGTGTAATCCTAGAGTCTCTGTGGATTCGATCCCTAAGTACTACAATTGAACCTCTTTCGATGAGAGTAATTCACTCCTTAGGGTAATTTGAGTGATATCAATAAGGTAGCACTTGAACTTATGGATATAAGCGAGGATCATGAACCCACGTAAATATAAGAGTGTGCACTTGTAGAACAGATTGGATTAGATAAAAACGTGGGTTAAATAATCTAAGAAAGGTGGCATATTTGGCCTTATAATTAGAACGCCCTATGATATAAAACCAGTGGAATATAAATGGATCTTTGTGATGAAGAGAAATGAAAGGAGAAATCGTGACATGTAGTACATAAAATCACATGGTCTAGTTGTCTATGTTTCTACTTACATCATTCAAGCACGGCTTGTTGCACAAGGATTCTCACAGAGATCAGCTGGGAATAGATTATGAGGTGATATACTCCTTTGTGGAGGATGATACTACATTTCGAGTTTTAATAAGTCTGGCTATAAGAGAGAAATTATATTTTCATCTAATGGATGTAGTAACTGCATACTTATATGGTCCACTGGATAATGAGATATACATGAAAGTACTAGAAGGTATTGAGCTCAAAGATAAGAAAACAACATTGAATAAAGCTGAGCAAATCTATTTATGAACTGAAACAAAGCAGTTGTATATAGTATAATAGACTATGTGAATACTTAGTGAAAAGGGCTATAAGAATAACCCAATCAGTCCATGTATATATAGAAATTCGACAATCATGGTTTTGTGATCATAGTTTATTTTATATTAACCAGCCCAAAGAGTGGCTAATTGGTTTTATTGATACAGGTTATCTGTCAGATCTTAGACAGGTTATATTTTATATGCATGTGTACTGTGGTATGTCAAACGGCAAAGGGGAACCAACAGCAATGTATGAGGACATAGCAGCAACATCATCAAAGCACGCCATTGTCCTTGAGCCATATCTTGGCAGCAACATCAGACTGCAATGTCTCAGCTATTCATGCGGCATAAACCATAATGGCCGAAGGGAGTGATCGTGAGTATATTTGGTCGAGGTCAATGACCTAAACCTATCCGATCAGAGTATGGGATGGTCAACAGCTAAGTAACATATTCTGCCCAAGTTTCTTCACCAACGAGTTCCAAAAGACAAGAGAGGTACTTCAAGTACGTTCAAATGATAATTCAGCAGACCTATTCACCAAGTCACTTCCAACCTTTACATTCAAGAAGCTTACGCATCAGATAGGAATGCGTCGGCTTAAGATCTTCAGTGAGGTTAAAAACAGGGGGAGTAATACGCGTTGTACTCTTTTTCCTTATCTATGGTTTTACCCGGATTTTGTTCCATTGGGTTTTGGATTTTTCCTTGAAAGGTTTTAATGAGCCAACATCCAAAGCGTATTACAAGTTGTAATGGTTATGGCATCCAAGGGGGAGTGTTATAAACCATATTGTGGATTGCCATAAACCACTTTCCTTTTCCATGTGGGATTATGATTTGTATGATTTATCTATCTTGTAATCTCATATATAAAGGCACATATGTTTTATGATCAATAGACAACACAACACAACCATTCCCTCTTAATTTTACAACACTTTGTTTCAGTTTATTTGATTTTTAAATTTTTGTTGTTGTTGCAAATTTAAGTGATTTTCTCATTATTATAGATAAAAATTTAATATGGTTTGACTTTTTGACCAATTAAAATACTACAATTTTTATGGATTGAATTAATTTATTTAATGACATTTTATGTAACCAAAATAAATTTTATAGAAATTGGCATATTCTTAATCTTTGTGAATTAACCTTTAACATCAAGTAAAATGAAACAAAGAAAATACTTCAAATCTTATTGAAACCCAAACATAGTTAGCCAGTGAGCCCCATGACCTAACCATGTATAAATTTCACGGATCTTGGATTCAGGAATATGGAATACAAAAGAAACCAATGTACTGACGAAAGGACAGCAGATAATAAAATATATATTGAGAGAAGAATAAATAAGACGGGAGAGTGAAAGCCAAATAAGAATATATTACAGTCCAAAGGGTTTGGAAGCCAATAAGACAAATTAAACAACCTTGTGTTTCATCTAGATGCTTCCCTAATAATATCAAAACGAAGTTACTAACTTAACTCAAATGATTTCACTTACAAAACCATTTTCGTACATAACATATATGGCATGAACCTCGATCAGCCGTCACCGACTTTGAACAACTTCTTCGCCATCTGACTCATCAGAGGCCTGCTCATCTTCCTCGATCTCCTCGTCATTCTCTTCCTTCACAATCACTTTCACCGCCCTCCAGTTCTCTACCTCACCCTTAACCCCCAAAATATTAACCAAAACTATCAGAACATTAATACAATTGCTCGAAACTTATGACAACGAAATAATACATAAGAGGATAAAGCTTGTTCTATTTGTTCGTTCTAACGGGCTAATGGATTACCCGAGGCAGAGGGGACGATGACCACATTGTAGCCCTAGAGGAAAGAAGCCGAAACTCGTACATTATCCATGGAGTTAGTGTTCCTCGAGGTCTTGTCCCAATATAGAAAGCAAATGTCTTTTTCCTTCCTTCTAAATGATTACAGCCACGGTCGCCAGATTCCATTACTTCCTCTTCTTCACATTCTTCCCAGTAACCCGATAACGTACCCCTTCCCTTTCTCTCTCGCTCATCCTTCTTCACAAAGTAATACATTTCCTTGTTCTTATCTCCTACAATATTGTATTTGTACAACATTTTTAGACCACATTTATCAATACATTTAATATGACGTAGCTAGTATATAGTCTCTAGAGAGAATAGTTGTGAGAAAACCTAGCAAGTCCCAAGGATCAACATTGCAAGAACGGAGCTCAGGGAGGTCGAAGTCCATCGAACGGTGGAGGACCTTCTTGGCTAGATACTCGAATACAAGATCTTCATCATCCGGATCGAATCGAAACCCAGGAGGTAGTCTCATACTTCTTCCGTTCATGGCAAATCTCTGCGTAGAGATGTCCATCCGTACTTATCGATATGTTTTTGTGTTTGGTTTATGTTGTTTATATACTTATATGAATATCACCTTTAGTTCAGCAAAAGCGGATTACTTTTCCTTTAAATACTTTACAATTAATTCAAGAGATTTCTTTCTCCGTCAAAAAAGTAATCAAGTTTTTTCCTCACGTTGTTATTTGTTACCGCAGTACAATCAGAAACTGGTATACGAGCACATTACCTAACATTGACCAACAATTGAAAAAGCATTTGAAGATATATATATTTGTATATAAACTAATAAAATATTACATCAAAGATCAGAAGAAGAAACGTAAATGTTTTGGATCACGTATATATATAGATCCTACTGTAAGACATCATGGGATCAGTATAATTTTCTTAATTCTCGAGCATGAGAAAGATATATATACTAATGTCGGAATGACTTTGCTTGTCAAAAACATGAATTTACATAAAAAACGATTGTAACCCCAATTCTTTTACGTGCAAAAAGTTTACAGATCAAAAGTCCTTTTATACAAATAGGTGGAAAAGAAAACATATACATACGGCTAGAAATTAGACATTTCTTTGTCTATACAATTTCGCATGGGAGATAAAATGTCGGAATGACATATTTTTCAAACAATGAATGTTATAGTAAAACATGCATAAGCAATGATTAAGAAATAACAAAAATTTAAAGTATATTCAGAAAACAATAGTGAAATTGAAAGAGTGTCCAAGTCTATCCCAACTTAGAAATTTGAGAGAGAGCTGACTTAACGAGTAAGTTATGAGATGTTGGTCTGATTCAATTTTCTACTCTCACTTCTTTATTTTCAATTATGCTAGTTATACTATTGTTATTTCTTTATCTTTGGACTGGTGGTTTTGCCTTTTAATTCTTCTTTTCTCCCTTCGATTAATAAAGATCACAAAGTCCGCCAAACAAAAGTTGTTGTATTTTTTTTGCCTTCAACTTTCCAGCATCAGACTTTGAATTTTACAAATAGCATTTATGTCTACTTCTTTTTCCTATATAATATAATCTTTTATACACTAGAAATAAAGTTACACTTCGTTTTGCTTTAAAAAAGAACAACGATATTGTTACAACGTTAAGGAAATGCATTTATTTTCATCTGTTGGATGGAACTATTTCTGCTGAATTTGAATGCAAGGCTATGTTTGAGAATAATATAACTTGTGGAAAGATCGCTTATAGTCCCGGGAATATTGTATAGGACAAATCTCCAAAATAACACATTTCTAAGTTTATGTTACCAAAATAGTCCTCAGAAACTAAAATAACCAAGTATTTTATCTTTTGAAAATTTTAATTTTTTTTATTTTTCAAAAATTGAAATCTTATCCCCAAAACTTCACTCCCTAACTCTAAATCCTAAAAAACCTAAATTCTAAACCCTAAACCCTAAACTCTGAATTCTAAACCCTAAACCCTAAATCTCACCCGTTAACTCTAAATCCTAATGTATAAATTAATTTATCATTGGGATATAGGTGTATATTTATCTCTTTTAATAAAACATTAAGTGCTATTTTGATAATTTTTATTTTTGAGTGCTATATTTGTGAGAAAAACTTTTTTAATGCTATTATAGTCATTTTTTCTATGGTATAAAAACAAACTTGTCTGATTAAAAATATACTACGTATATACCTTTAAGGTTGACAAAATGGATTTCTAGAATATTGAGTAAAACTGATCTATAAAACTTTGAAGGGAAATTGCGTCCACTAACTTGAAAATAAAATAAAACATAGATTAATATTTGAAAATATTATTGTTTTATTGTACATTTATGTTTAGTATGACATTCCCCTTAATTATACGAAAAGAAATAAAACAATATTAAAGTTTTCAAATAGGAACCTGACTCTCCCCACGCAGCAATTTGGATTTGGTACTTTTCTTCACCTCTAAGATGTTGCCTTTCCATTTTCTTTATTGTTTGTTCTCAAATTTCTCTTTTTACTTTTATTAAAGATTTGACGACATTGCTTAAGCAACTACATACAAGGATTAAAAGTTTCATTTCTTTGTAGCGTAATGTTCTCAGTTGATGGGTGAAGTTGATATGGTTCAAGTATGGACTAAGTTATTACAAGTTTTGAAATATTAATTTGATTTGATGATTGAACAAAATATTATAAGAGAAAATGACTTGGATAGCACTAAATTTTTTTTATCACAAATACAACACTTAAGAATAAAAATGATCAAAATAACACCTAATGTTTTATTAAAAGAGATAAATATATACTTATATCCCAATAATAAATTAATTTAGATATTAGGGTTTAGAGTTAAAGGGTGGGACTTAGGGTTTAGGGTTTAGAGTTTAGGGTTTAGAATTTAGGTTTTAGGATTTAGGATTTAGAGTTGGAAAGTGGGATTTTGGGGATAAGATTTCAATTTTTGAAAAATATATTTTTTAAAAACTTTTATAAGATAAAATGTTATTTTGGTCATTTTGGTTTTTGAATGTTATTTTTATGATATAAATTTAGAAAAGTGTTATTTTGGAGATTTGCCAAACATTATAATGGTGAGTGAAATGCTTGATTCAAAGAGAGGAGGAAGTGTTTGACACTACACTGATATATCTGGGCTCTTCCACAGGCCCGCAAATATCTGAAGGGATCTGACGCAGTCTATTGTACCGTAGATTCGAATGTCAGGTTCCTTTTTTTTTTTTTGACATCAAAAGGCAGATTCATTACTCAAGCTTGAGGTGGTTTGGGAATCCAGACCGGAATAGAACAATCAACATACATCAGATCACAATAGAAAGATCGTGCAGTCTTAGCTAAATGATCGGACACAGCATTTTGGGACCTAGGTACATAAACGATCGTGAAATCTGGAAAGCAAATCCGCAGCGTTAAGAGCCTCTCTAGTTCCGTCGAAAAGCTTGGCCATCCATGGGGGTTTGTGAGCATCGCTATCAATTCCTTGCAATCCGTCCCAAAGCTCTGACATGGCGAATGTTGAAGCATGTTCTCCATTGCTCACCGCAGTGCTTCCAGCTCAGAATGCAAAGCCGACTCCACCCTATTAACATTACGCATGCCCATCAGCTGGCTATTTCCCATGCTATCCATCCAATCCCAACCACAACCTGAGAACTGGTCTGTAGAGGTCCAAGAACCATCTACCATGCAGATATCTCGTAGGCTTATGACCTCACTTTCAGCATCTCTGTTTTCTTGTGGTGACACAGTCTCCTGCTCATTTGCTTGGAACCAGGCAAGGCACTCGCTCTCCGCATATCGGGTTACTGTGAGGGATAAAACTCACTCTCTAGTTTAGGTTAGGTTTAGATTGGGGAAAAGACAATCGTGGGCTGAATCCTGTTGGAACTTGTGTGAATGAATACGTTTGTTTATATTGATTTTGATAAGAAAATGAGTTTACAAAAATGAACTTGATGATCAAAAGTACAAATGACGAATTGAGATAATTATAGTGAAAGAAAAATGTCTAAGTCTTTAGGTCTCCAAAAATGAGTTCCGAAGGTCCCCTTCTTCTTCATCTTGCTCCTCTTTAAATAGCCTCAAGCCACGTTTGATTGATCCTAACCAACCTCCGAGATTTGCTCCGTGAGTTGGGGGATTCTCAACAGCCTCCTTTTGACCGGGTCCTGCGCAACCAGCCTGAGCTTCTCCCGTTGGCTCTTCGCAAATGAGGTCCGGAGCTCTCCTCCGTGACCTGTTTTCATGGCGTTCTTTCCTTAGCAAACAGCCTCCGGCTTCTTTCTAACTCTCATCTCGAGATGTAATTGCTAATGGGCTTCATAAGGGCCCATTATCGGTTATTCTTATTCAGGCCTGTCATCTTCAGCTAACAGGTCATATTTGGGCCCAAAAGTTGCCCCCAGCTTTCGAGATGAGACCTCTTTTCTCGGAAGCTAAAGCTTAGCCGCCTGATATCTACCTCTTGTTGAGATAACAATTATTTTATATTAAACTTGAAGATACGCGTGACCTTAATCGGACGGTCCCGATTTTGTTTGGTAAGATCTACGGCTCGTGTTAATATATTTGAACAGTTTCGTCCCCGATTTTCGAGACACGATGTGATATAAAGCTGTAGTCATTAACTGCAGCTTTCACCATTACTCCACGCCTCGATTCGGTTTCCTAGGTAACTGTCCAATTTCCTCTTTTAACTTATAGTGGTTAGATTATTTTTTTTTTATCTTGTTTTCGTCACTATTTCTGGAACCCTCTTGATTCGAAAGTTCTAGTTTCAATCCGAATTTCTTTTTCGCTCTCATTCTATCCTTCGGCTCCTTTCTCGGTTAACATGACGCGACCTAAGGAAGGTACCGGAGACACTGAAATTTATTCCTCCGGTGTCCGGCTTATGAAGGTTAAACAGGAGATCGGCTAAACGATGAAGAAGAACGAGAGGAGTAAGAAGGTTAAGGAATCGATAGCCACAAGAGTCTCGAAACGAACTAAGAAGAACGATGGCTCGAGTGGAAGTGTCCCTCTTGGTTCTCATGTGGCTTCCTCTTTAAAGGGCCAGGATGTGGTCAATCTCATGGTTCAAGCTGGAGGTTCAAAAGATTTAACAAAGGCTTGTAAATCCGATGAGACCCCGGAAACTGCTCCAGAGGGATGGTTCTGTGTTCATGAGAAGTACATTACCAAATGTCATCTCAGGTTCCCACTTCCCGATCTCTTGTTGGATCTCCTAGATCACTACCAATTAGCCCTTTCCCAGCTCTGTCCTTCGGTAATCCGAGTGATAAATGGTTTTATCACTAGGGCTGGAGAAGAGGGGGTTGCCGTTGGTATTCGTGACCTGATGAGCCTCTATACGATCAAGGAGAGCGCTTCAAAGGAAGGTGGCAGCGGTACCTACTATCTGCCTTGTCGACCCAAGCTGGGTCTTTTCAAGTTCTCCGGTAGCGACGATGACTGGAGAAAGAAATACTTTTATGTGAAGACGGATCCTCTGACGGTTCATGAGGGTCGTACCCTTAGGATTATTTGGTCCGATGTTTCGGGTTAGGACCTTTTAGGGAAGCATTTGCATGTTTCGCTTATTTTGCGTAGTCTAATGATCGTCGGTTCTTCTTGCAGATATTGAAGAACCTGAAAAACTTACTAATAAGCTTACTAGAGCTTTGCATCGTAAGTTGAAGCAAAGTCCTTGTACGTGGGGAGCTTTCACTACTTCACGCGTAGGAGCAGCCAGGTTTCCTGAACGGTACGGAGCCTCATTTCTGGATCCTATCCCAGCTGCGGGTTTAGAAGGTAAGTCGGCTCTATCTTTCTTTTCAAACGTAGTTGCTATACGTTTGGAACTATTTGATTTTGAATGAGTTTTTATCGATTCAGTTTCTGAAGGTAATTCGATTGTGACTATCTCAACGGAAGCTAGTACTTCTGAGACCGAAAGAACTCAGCAAACTAAGATGCCTCTCTAACCGTCTTACCGTTCTCGAGGCAAAGCGATTAAAGGGGCCAGTTCTTCTAGAGGTAGTGAGAAGAACCAAGGGGGTTCCTTTCTTAACCAGGTGAGAGATGTTCTCGATGACGGAGTTTCTCTCCCGATCAAAGATGCCGTTGCTGCTGATGTCTCAAAGGCTCAGGAGACTGCCTCCAAACCCGATGTTCAGGCCAAGGAAGCTGACCTTCAAGTGATCAAGGAGCCTTCTGAGATCGAGCCTCCCAGACCTAAGAGGTCTCGAGTTGACCAAGTGGATAGATCGTCCAGGTCTTCCTCCTCCTCTTCAAGGGGAGGAACCGTGGGATGGAGTTTCACCCACTCGAAACCTGGTTCTGTCCTGAAAGATCCTTGGGGTTTGGCCACTTTGATGAGGCACATGAAGAGGACCGGTTGCTCTCTTCCTGAAATCAACAACATGACTAACTGAGAGGAGTATGTGGAGGTCGCTCATTGCATGGGTCAGGTGAGAGACCTCAAATTTTTTCAATCTGTTTCTTCTAGTGAAACTGTTGATTGACGGTCGGTTTGGTCCTTTTTCAGCTAGCTGGGGCTATCAACCGAGCTCAATTGAGCCTAGAGGACACGATTAACAACGCTCCCAGGGCAGGGGAGTTAGCCCAGGTGACCGAAATGGTGAAGGCTACCAAAGAGGAGCTCGATCAATCTCGAGCTAGGATCTCTGAGCTTGAAGGCGTCGTAGAGAGGCTTAGCTCGAAGGATGATATTCAGGCTGGTAAGATCGAGAGCCAAGTTATCGATCTCCAAGTGAAGGGAAGGAGGATAGCTAAGCTGGAGGCTGCTAGGAAGGTCGCCGAGCAACATGTTCGAGAGCTGGTTACCTCGTCGCAGATCAGCCAGAAGAACAAGGAGGCTGAGATCAAACTAGCTATCCGTCAAGGGAAGAAGGAGGTAGCTGAAGCTTACAACAAGATCTTGATTTCTGTCAAGGAGAAGTTCGCAAAGAAGAAGGAAGAGGTTAGCCTTCAGATTTATGATCAGGAACTTCAGGCCAATACTGTCCTTCTTGAGGAAATGTTGGCTAATGAGATCAAGAGTGTTGATGAGGAGTATCAGCGACTGATGTCATTAATTCCCGAGGCTACCGCCGCGTATGAGTGGGCTCAGGTGTCAGATTTTTCAGTAAGCAAGTTGTCTCTGCCTCAGCTCTCGGAGAGCTCAGGTACTTTTCAGATCAACATTTTTAATCCATCCTTTTCCGGAGGATATGGTTCTAATTTAGGTCTGGTGAATCTGGCTTCAGCTCCAGTTGAAGCAACCACAGGTGATGGCGAGAAGGAAACGGGTGATGGATCTTTGGCTAAGGAGTTGGTTCCAAGCGAGGAAGAGAAGGATAAGGGGAAGGGTGCTGATGAAATGGAAGTCTAGACGTCATCCTTTTCTTCTTTTAAAATTATGTCTTTGTGTTTTCCAGACTTTTCGCCTACTAGGCTCTCTTCTTTTGTTAAGACTCATGACCTGAGGAGGTCTTTAAACCTTTGCTTTGTTTAAGATCTTTGAACTTAAATAGCCTGGGGAGGCCTTTAAACCTTTATTTCATTCTGGTTTTGCTCTAAGTCATTTGACTTGTGAATGTTTTTGTCTCTTATTAACTAGGATCAGACTTTCTTGCTAAAGGTTTTGTCGACATTTCGATGAATCTCTTAGTACAAATTCAATTGTCTAAGTATGAGTCTTTATTTCTTTGAACAAAGAATTCTAAATCTGGTTAGAAGCAGATCCTGCTGGTAACAGGTTCCGTCATTTCTCTACACGAGGTCTCGAGGTTAGGTTCTCGGGACCTGATTTTACTCTGGATTAGCCAAATGACCTGGTTTTCTTCATGTCTCGAGCTAAGGATTTTGAAACTTTCGGTTGGGTTCTTAAAGGACCTGAATTCGTTCCTGAAGGATTTCGAGACCTTGGATTTTGTTAAGGATTTTAAGACCTTGATATTTGTTAAGGATTTTAAGACCTTGATATTTGTTAAGGATTTTAAGACCTTGATATTGAAGTTCATGTTCGTCGACACCTGACTCGGATGGTAGAGTTTTAAGACTTTAGGTCCGGGTTTGCCGGGACCTGATTTCACATGAAGGATTTTAAGACCTTAGGTCCGGGTTCACCGGGACCTGGACTCATTTAAAGGATTTTAAGATCTCAGGTTCAGGTTCAACGTGACCTGGATTTAGATAGTAGGGTTTTAAGACCTTAGGTCCGGGTTTGCCGAGACCTGTTTTTAGATAGTAGGATTTGAAGACCTCAGGCTCAGGTTCATCATGACCTGGATTTAGATAGTAGGGTTTTAAGACCTTAGGTCCGGGTTTGCCGGGACCTGTTTTTAGATAGTAGGATTTTAATACCTCAGGTTCATGTTCATCGTGACCTGGATTTTGATAGTAGGATTTTAAGACCTTAGGTCCGGGTTTGCTGGGACCTGTTTTTAGATAGTAGGATTTTGAGACCTTAGGTCCCGGTTTGTCGGGACCTAGATTTATTCGAAGGATTTTAAGACCTTAGGTCCAGGTTCGTCGTGACCCGAATTTATTTGATAGAAACATGAGATGCTTGAATGTAGATGTTTTTATTAATAACTTTGATGGAATACATAATAATCATGGAGCTAATAGCTTGAGCTGGGTGTTCTGAACACGTGCCCCCTTTGAACGTAGAGATGAGTATGTTGAGATGAGATTGGGGCTGCACTCATGACGGAGTTGCCTACGTACCCAGTCAAGGGATCAAGCCAGACGTAGTTCAATGAATTTTAGGTACCTAATGGTAGTATCTCTTGAGATTCATGGCATTCCATGATCGGATTTCGGGTACCCCGGTTCGTACCTTCATGAGCCTGTAAACGCCTGGACGTATCACATGGATGATTTGGTAGGGGGCCTTCCCAATTGGTCCCTAGCTTTCCGGCGTTCGGCTCTTTGGTATGGTTAAAAACTTTCCTGAGTACCAGGTCACCTACAACGAATTGCCGGGACCTGACCTTGGAATTGTAATGTCGAGCCATTGCTTGTTGGTAATTTTGAATGCGGAGCAAGGCTTGATCGCGTCGTTCCTCGATGAGGTCGAGGTGATCTGGTAAGAGCTGATTGTTAGCTTCGGGATTTGTCGTGCAGAGCTCACGGCGGAGGCTCCCTGTGACAGTTTCGGGTGGGACGACGGCTTCCATCCCGTAGGCTAGGGAGAAAGGGGTTTCTTCCGTAGCTCTTCGTGGGGTGGTTCGGCATGCCCAGAGCACTTCGGGTAACCTTTCGGACCACGAACTTTTATCGATTCCAAGGCGTTTCTTGAGGTTCGCTAATACCGACTTATTAGCAGCCTCCGCTTGGCCATTTCCCTGGGGGTATCGTGGTGTTGACATGGTGAGGCGAATTTTCCACTTGTCGCAGAAGTCTTTAAAGTCGTTAGATATGAATTGTGACCCGTTATCGGTTACGATTTCGTATGGGACGCCGTGGCGGCAAATGATGTCTCTCCATACGAGTCGTTCGGTTTCGACTTTAGTTACCTGTTGGAAGGCCTCAGCTTCTATCCATTTTGTNCGGTTACGATTTCGTATGGGACGCCGTGGCGGCAAATGATGTCTCTCCATACGAGTCGTTCGGTTTCGACTTTAGTTACCTGTTGGAAGGCCTCAGCTTCTATCCATTTTGTGAAGTAGTCTGTTAGGACTAGTAGGAAGCGTAGCTTCTGCCTTCCTGTTCCTGATACGACTAGTGGTCCTACGATATCCATGGACCACCTCATGAATGGGTATGGGGCGGATATCGAGGATAATTTCTCTGATGGTTGATGTATAAAAGGTGCGTGCCTCTGGCATCTGTCGCATGAGGAGGAGTAGACCTCGCAATCAGCGATAATGGTAGGCTAGAAATAGCCTTGCCTTTTGATTCAGATAGCTAAGGCTCTGCCACCGGAGTGGTTTCCACAGGAGCCATCATGCATTTCTTTCATGAGTCTGATGGCGTCGAGGCCGTATCTTGCGCTTATTGCTTTAAGTTTGCGAGCTTCCCATTTATGGGTGGGGACCTTGCCCTCCGAAATATACTGCATGATTGGAATTCTCCAGTCCTCTCTTCCTATGATTTTGTCGTGAAGGGAGGAAGGAGGTCCCTGTGCTGAATCAGGTTCCCGGGTGTTGTTGCGGCCGGAGGTCGTGCCCATGGGGATATTCCTTCTGTTAGGTTCGTCGGAACCTAGATCTGGAGGAACATCTCCAGGTGTGTTATTGATTTCCGGGGCAAGGATTGTGTCTCCGGTTGGAGTTTCGGGTTCAGGGGAATATCTTGTTCTGCGAGTGTTTACTCTGAGGACAAGTGAGCCTGAAGGCTGGACTATGCCCCCGGAGGTGTGCTACCTGAATTTGCGAGCTTTTGTTTTTGGGAACCAGAATGTTGTTAGAACTTGGGTCGCTGCTGATTCGGAGCAGCTACCTTCTGTTTGCTCTTTCGGTTTGCTATTGATCTCAGCTTTGGTAGCTATGTCGATGCTTGGTTTTTCAATTCCTTCTACAGGTATGATTCGTTTTACTAGGGGATCTGATGTGGACGCCAATGCAGCTAACGCATCTGCTGAGGAGTTCTCTCCTCGTGGGATTCTCGTTAGCTCGAATTTGCTGAACTGTTTAGTGAGGCTCTTACGACTTCGAGGTATGCCCCCATTCTTTCGTCCCTTGTTTCATACTCCCCATGAAACTGGCTAGCTACCAGCTGTGAGTCGCTGTAGGCATTCAGCTCTCGGATTCCGAGGCTTAGGGCGAGTCTTA
This sequence comes from Eruca vesicaria subsp. sativa, assembly GCA_932364175.1. Lineage (NCBI taxonomy): Eukaryota > Viridiplantae > Streptophyta > Magnoliopsida > Brassicales > Brassicaceae > Eruca > Eruca vesicaria. The sequence goes on along the minus strand of CAKOAT010123710.1, from coordinate 110,998 downwards.
ACCATGCGATTAGTGCTTCATATTCGGCCTCGTTGTTTGAAGCATTAAATCCGAGCATGTAGGATTGCTCGATGGTTTCTCCGGCTGACGAGGTCAGCCTTAGGCCGATTCCGGAACCTTGTTTTGATGAGGCTCCGTCGACATACAGACTCCATTCCGGAGCTTCAGCTCTCGGATCTAGTTGTTCAGATGATAGCTCAACGATGAAATCGGCGAGGACCTGAGCTTTTATGGCTGCACGGGGTCTATATTCGATGTCGTATTCGCTGAGCTCTATGGCCCACTTAGCCAATCGTCCTGATTGGCTAGGGCTGTGCAGAATCGTGCGTATTGGCTGTGAGGTCATTACCACGATCGAGTGTGATTGGAAGTAAGGTCGTAGTTTTCTGGCAGCTGTTACGACTGCCAGAGCTAACTTTTCCATGGTAGGATATCTGGTCTCGGCGTCTATTAGGCTTTTGCTTGTGTAATAGACAGGTCTTTGCTCGTTTTGGTCCGCTCGTACTAGTTGATACGGCGAGGTATAGGTACAGGGGTTCTCTTGTTACTGGTTTGGCTAGGATCGGAGGCTCGGAGAGGTAAGCTTTCAGTTGTTTGAAAGCTTCCTCACATTTCTCTCCCCACAGAAACTTCTTATTGTTTTTTAGAAGTTTGTAGAATGGGAGGCATTTATCGGTGGACTTAGATATGAATCGATTTAAAGCTGCGATTCGTCCGGTCAGTCTTTGTACCTCCCTGGTTGTCTTAAGTGACGGCATTTCCAAAAAGGTAGCTGTCTGTTTCGGATTGGTTTCGATACCTCTTTCGGTAACGAGGTAACCAAGGAATTCGCCCGAGGGCACTCCAAAGGTGCATTTTGCGGGGTTTAGTTTCATATCGTATTTGTTAAGGATATCGAAGCATTCTTTTAGGTGGGAGATGTGATTTTCTCCAGCCGAGGATTTAACCAGCATATCGTCAATGTATACCTCCATGGTTTTTCCGAGCTGTCCAGCGAACATTTTGTTCACAAGCCTCTGGTAGGTAGCTCCCGCGTTCCGTTATGAATGCAGTTTTTTCTTGATCTTCAGGATTCATCATGATTTGATTATATCCCGAGAAGGCATCCATAAAGGACAAGAGCTAATGGCCAGCTGTCGCCTCAACGAGGCGATCGATGTGAGGTAACAGGAAGCTATCTTTAGGGCAAGCCTTGTTTAGGTCGGTGAAATCTACACAGATCCTCCACTTCCCGTTTTTCTTTTTCACTACTACGGGGTTAGCTAGCCAATCAGGATAGTGTACTTCTCGGATGGACCCTGCTTTCGTGAGTCGATCTACTTCGCCGTTGACAGCTTGGGCTTTTTCGAGGCCTAGCTTACGGCGTTTTTGTTTGATCGGTTTGAAAGTAGGATCTACATTGAGCTTGTGACTAGTGACGTTTGGGTCTATACCTCTCATGTCGCTGGTGGTCCATGCAAACGTTTTGACGTTGCTTTTCAGGAAGTCGATTAATTCCTTTTTCGTTTCGAGAGGTAGCTCTGATCCGACGTTCACTTGTTTCTCGGGATCAGAGTCGTCGATGCTAACTCGTTCGGTTAGGTTCCTAGGGGGACCTCGAATATTTTGTTGCATCTCTCGACCTTCCTGGATCTGTAATTGCTATTGGGGTGATTCCTTGAGGATTCTGAATCCTCCCAAATAACAGATCCTGGAGATCTTCTGACTACTTCGTACGGTGGTTATTCCGTCAGGTGTTGGAAATTTCACGCATTGGTGATAAGTGGAGGCTACTGCCTTCATCTTATGGATCGAGGGTCTTCCTAGGATCACATGAAATGGAGAGGGCCTATCGATGACCACAAAGTTGGTCATTTTCATGATTCCTCCAGCTATGACCGGGAGCTTGATGGTTCCCAAGGAGGTAACTGTTTCCCCGGAGAAGCCTACAAGGTTAGCTTTCTGACCAACAATTTCATAGTCATCTATTTCCATTCCTTTCAGGGCGCTATAGAAGATAAGGTCGACCGAGCTTCCGGTGTCAACCATCAGCTTAGGCACCTCGTAACCTGCTATGTTCAGGGTGACGATTAAGGCATCATCGTGAGGTCTGTCGAGATCTGATGTCTCGCTCTCCCAGAAGGAAATCTTAGTGTTGGATTCTGGATTGGGAGGCTTAGATTGAGCTTTAGAAACAGCCTTCCGCACATGGCTCTTGATTGAATTAACTGAGTCTTGACATATATCAGAGCCTCCGAGGATAGAATCCACTCTCGAGCTGGGGCTCGAATGAGGCGGTGGTTTGCTTAGGAGGGTCTCGATTTGTAGACTCTTCCCTTGGGGAAATTTCCCAGGAATCATGTCAACTCTTTTCTTGGGAGCTAGCGGTGGCGAATCTGTTTCCTTCCCAGGTGATCTTTCGCATTTTGGAGAGGTGTCTCTGGGACCTCTTTTCTGGTAAGGAGGTGGTTTTTTGAGTTCCACGTCCTTTAGTACCCCAGCTACGAATTTAGCTGCCAACTGTCGTTGGAGGTCCCAGCATTCCTCGGTTGAATGCCCTTTTCGATCATGGTAAGAGCAGTGTTTGTTCTCATCGTAGCCTTTTGACCAGGGGGTTTTGCTTGTCGCGGCAACAGGTTTTTCCTGTTGGACTTCTTCGACAGCATAAGAATGTTCTCCCTGGGTCTGATTATTCCGGGAGCTCCCTTTTCTAGAGGATCCCTTTGCCTCCGAGGTTTCGCCTTTCAGGTGATTCTGGGATTTCTTATGGATTTTATCCAGTGCGGCTGTTTCCTCCTCCAAGGTAATGTATCTTGATGCTTTGTGAAGGACATCATCAATAGTTGGGGGAGGGTTTAGCGTTAGCTCGGACCAGAATTCTGATTTGTACCAGAGGCCTCTTCTAAGGGCTTCGATGGCAACTTGATCGTTGGGGTTCGAGAGCTTAGTTCTAACTGCTCTGAATTTCTCGATGTAGATTCGTAGCAAATCTCCCATTCCTTGCCTGATTTTCCAGAGGTCAGCCTCGGAAGCTTGCTTAAGGATATGGGTTGAGTGTTGTTTCATGAAGGCGTTAGTGAGCTGGTCGAAGTTATCGATTGAGTTTGGCTCGAGGCTCGAAAACCATTCGAGAGCTGTTCCGACTAGGTTCTCAGCAAAGGTTCTGCAATAACCTGCTTCACATTCTTCTCTTGTGAAGTGAGCTTTTACTATAGCTAAGCGGAAGGCTCTCAAATGAGCCTTAGGGTCTGAGGTCCCGTCATATTCGGGGATCCTAATTTTTCGGGTATCTCTTATGTAAGAGCTAGCGATTTTGTCTGTGAATGGGGTTCCACAGGTTTCCTCAATCAAGCTCTCGATTTAGGGAGCTGAGGTCGTTGCTTTGTGTACTTGAGCGTTCAACTTTTGGAGATCTGCGTTAGTTTGCTCCATGTATCGGCGAATAGCCTGAGGTCCTTCTAGGGGAAGGACAGTTGGGTCATCGCGAGGAATCTGATGAGGAGATTCTTGATGGAGTCGAGCGTCGTCGTTCTCCCAAGCGTTAGGTGGGCTAAATCGCCCGCTAGCTCTAGGGCCACCTTGAGGGACGCGACCAGGGGGGTGAGCTGTAGGATCAGCTTCTGTCCTCGGGTGGCTGTCTCGATTAGGGATCGCGCTCCCATTTTGGTAAGCTGAAGCTGGTGCTCTTCCCCTAGGAAGGAAAGACATTCCTTCTCTGGACCTAAAAATAGGTGGCGGAGGCGGTAATCGTGTGCTCTTTTCGTGAACACTATTGGGTGCAGAGCTTGTCGTCGCTACGTTACTTCCCATAGCGCTAGTCTTAGGTGGACTAAATACTGGGGTTGTCCCAGTATGAGGTGTCCGGAGAACAAGCTCTTCCCCATTACGAGCAGTGCTGTTTGGGGAAAAATCCAGGCGTCCGCGAGGGAAGGTGGATTCGGCCAATCGGTCTCAGAAAGTGACTCCCGATCCTTGGCGTTGCGACAGATGAGTCGTCTCGGTTAGAGATCTAGTCACTTCCTCGAATCGTTGCTGTCGGGCAGTTAGCTGCTGCAACGTGCGCTCGTTATCCTGAGCTCTTTCTACCAATTGCACCATCATTCGACGCATCTCGGATAGCTGAGCTTCCGAATGATTCGAAGTGGATTGACGTTGAGGGTTTTCGGGGTGTGTAACCCCCAAGTTGTTCCCACTGGAAGATCTTAGGTTGGTTATTCCAGTTTGGTTCGATTGAGCATTAGCCGGAGGCTGTTGCTCGGATCGGTGATCGGCGGATTGAGGTTCCGGATTCTGGGGATCCGGGTCTCTCATGTTCGGTGAGCCGTCGATCTGGATCACAGTGTCAGGGATGGATGGGCTCGTTGCCTGGTTGGATGGATCCATTCTCAAGTTACGGAGTGAAGGATTCAATTATCTCGATCCCCACAGACGGCGCCAAAATGTGAGGGATAAAACTCACTCTCTAGTTTAGGTTAGGTTTAGATTGGGGAAAAGACAATCGTGGGCTGAATCCTGTTGGAACTTGTGTGAATGAATACGTTTGTTTATATTGATTTTGATAAGAAAATGAGTTTACAAAAATGAACTTGATGATCAAAAGTACAAATGACGAATTGAGATAATTATAGTGAAAGAAAAATGTCTAAGTCTTTAGGTCTCCAAAAATGAGTTCCGAAGGTCCCCTTCTTCTTCATCTTGCTCCTCTTTAAATAGCCTCAAGCCACGTTTGATTGATCCTAACCAACCTCCGAGATTTGCTCCGTGAGTTGACGGATTCTCAACAGCCTCCTTTTGACCAGGTCCTGCGCAACCAGCCTGAGCTTCTCCCGTTGGCTCTTCGCAAATGAGGTCCGGAGCTCTCCTCCGTGACCTGTTTTCATGGCGTTCTTTCCTTAGCAAACAGCCTCCGGCTTCTTTCTAACTCTCATCTCGAGATGTAATTGCTAATGGGCTTCATAAGGGCCCATTATCGGTTATTCTTATTCAGGCATGTCATCTTCAGCTAACGGGTCATATTTGGGCCCAACAGCTACTTCCAAAGGATCCCTATCAACTTGTCATTCCGAGCCTTCCATATGTACCATATTAGCCAGGGATAAGGGTCCCTGCCTAATTCTGGTTCCATTATGGCTTTCTTCCTCCAAAATAGATAATCCATGTTCGCATATGTGCTCTGCAGTGGGAATAGAGTTGAGCTGGTAGGTATAGATGCTACGGCCCACACTTGTAATGCAGGTGGGCATCCATCTTATGAGGTGCTTTAAGCTTCCAGACATGTGCTTGGAGCTTGGTAATACTAGGCTCACCCACAATATCATCATCCTCCTTCATCAATATGTTTCGAGCGACCCAATAGCCAGACTTAACTGTGTATTGTCCACTCCTTGTGTAACTTCAGCAATACGTGTCCCTACGATGTGTTGAGCTAATAGCCATACTTCTGATGATAGGTATGTCAGCAGCGTCTACATAATTCGCCAACCGATATAAATCCCAAGACTTGTTTCTTGATTAATAAGATCACTCACTCTCATGTTCGGATGAAAAACCGGAGCAGATGGAGACGCTGGCCTCGCTGGGATTGTGGGAATCCAAGGGTCCTCACATACTTTCACTTCATAGCCTGAATGTATTTTCTGTCTAACCCCCAACAACAATAAATCTCGTGCAGTCGAGATGCTCGTCCACACATACGATGGGCTGTTGACAGTGAGCTTTCGCAAAGGCGAACTCAAACGATAATACCGACCTCTCATGACTCGAGCTACCAGGGAATCTGGGTTTTGAGCCAATCTCCACAGTTGCTTAGCTAGCAGCGCCAGGTTAAACTCATGGATCATCCTCAAGCCAATTCCCTCTTCCTCTTTAGATAAGCATAACTTATCCCATGTTGACCAGTGTAAGCCTCTTTTCGGAGGGTTTGAGCTCCACCAGAACTGTGCAATGGCACTAGCTAAGGCATCACATATCTCCAATGGGAGAAGAAAGCAAGACATTACATAGGTTAGGAGAGCTAGCAGGATTGACTTTATCATTACTTCCTTTCCACCTTTTGATAACCACCTGCCCGTCCAACCATTCACTCTATTCCTAAGCTTATCCTTTAAGAAGGCAAAAAGCTTACATTTGGAACCACTGATATCTTCTGGTATCCCTAAGTAGGTTCCCATCCCTGCTTCATTTTGAATCCCAAGTGTATCTCTGATTTCTTGCTTGATCTCTTGTCCAATTCTCTTACCAAAGAGTAGAGATGACTTGTCAAAATTGATGCATTGTCCAGAAGCTTGTCCATATTTCCTGACCACTTTCATTACTTCTTCAGATTCACGGGGCTCCTCCTTACAAAAGAAGAGACTATCATCAGCAAAGAGTAGGTGAGATACCAACGGACACACACGCGTGATACGCATCCCCATTATCTTTCCCTGATTCTCTGCGTGATTAAGAAGGCTAACGAGCGCTTCCGTGCATAGAATAAAAATGAAAGGGGACAGAGGATCCCCCTGTCGTAAACCTCTCTCCGGGACAATATTCCCTCTTGGCTGTCCATTCATAAGTACCTTGTACTTAACTGATGTTACACATCGCATAATCCAGGTTATCCAGACTTCTGAGAATCCCATCTTTCTCATGGTGGCCTCAATGAAGGACCATTCTATTCTATCATATGCCTTACTCATGTCTGTTTTAATAGCCATCCTCTTATTCCGTCCACTCGGTTTTGTTCTTAAGGCATGGAACATCTCCTAGGCTATCATAATGTTGTCAGATATCTGTCTCCCAGCAACAAAGGCTGACTGGGTTTCTGAAATCCTATCTGGTAGGACCTTTTTTAATCTCTGACATAGGACCTTAGAGATAATCTTGTAACTAACATTACAAAGACTAATAGGTCTTAACTGCCTCATCTGGTTTGGGTTCTCTACTTTTGGGATAAGACATATGTTGGTATCATTTAGTCCAGTAGGTAAAGTCCCTTGGAAAAGGAATTGATTAACCATAAGAGTTAGATCATCCTTTCGATATCCCAAAATTGTTGATAAAACAAAGCTGTCATTCCATCGGGTCCTGGAGCTTTCTCAGGGTGCATAGAAAAAAGAGCCAACTTAACTTCCCACTCTGTGACCAGAGCTGTTAGGCCTTCATTATCTGCTGGCGTAATTGTAGTGGTAACTTCTGAAAGTGCATCCTCTATCTCCTCCGGGTTTGATTATTGGAAAATGTGTCGGAAGTAACTGCTAGCAATGGCTACCAGTCCTTCCTCATCCTCTACAACATTCCCATATGCATCTAGTAATTGGGTTATCCTGTTCCTCGCTCTTCTCTGCTTCGTGAGTGCGTGAAAAAATTTAGTATTTCTATCTCCTTCCCTTAACCAAAAGACCCTACACTTATGTTTCCAGAACAACTCTACCGCCTTAAGAGCGTCAGACAATTCTTTTAGAGCCGCTGCAATCTCCTCGGTAGTGGCGTCATCATTGGAAGATAATTGATCCACATTTTCCTTTAACTCCTCTACACTTTTCTCTGAGTTCAGATTATGTTGCCTTTTCCAATCAGATAATGCTCGCCTGAAACTTGCGATATGCTCCATAATACTTGCATCCAGTAGGAGATCCGGTGATTTCCATCCTTCAATTATAATCTGCCTGAGTTCCTCATTCTGAAGCCATCTCTTATCAAATTTGAATTTTTTTGATCTTTGCGGCTTCTTCTTAAGGATATCAGCTAGGACGGGACGATGATCCGAGCCCCAAAGCCTCAAATACTGCACTTTGGAATGAGGAAATTTCTCATGCCAGTCCTCATTACCCACAGCCCTATCTAGGCGACATCGAACAGTAGCACTCCCTGCTCTTCTTCCTACCCAGGAAAGCATGTTCCCTGTAAAAGGGAAATCTAGCATACCACAATCACTGAGCATCTGCTTAAAAGGCAAGAAAGAACTATCTGTGCGTTGCCTGCCTCCTTCTTTCTCCTCATGACAAGTAATTTCATTAAAATCACCTATCATAAACCAAGGTCCATTTCTTGTCGTTGAGAAACGCGTAAGACGTTCCCAAAGTATATCTCTTCTTTCTACTACAAGATCCCCATACACAAATGTCATATAGACTTTTATTTCATCAATGACTGCCTCAATGTCAATCATTCTGTTATTTGAAAATAAAACTTTAACTTGAAAATCATCCATAAAAAATAAAGCTAAACCTCCGCTGAGTCCAAGTGGCTCAACGGTATACAAACGATCAAATCCTAAGTCGGCATGAATGTCTTGCAACATCAGCCTCCTATTCTTCGTTTCAGAGAGAAACACAAGTCATGGGCGATGCTTCTGACACATCTCCGTAAGGCGTCGAACTATGAGGTTGTTTCCTAGCCCTCGACAGTTCCAACTGATTGTCTTCGTGGATGATGGTGGGATGAGTTTTTGGACCTCATCAAACCATCAACCTTTGACCGACCATCTCCAGTCTTCTTTGTCCCATGTCGACGATTCCCATGTCTCGCATCACCTCCAGTGGATCCTGTCTTGGATCGTTTTGAGGGAGATCCTCTGCGAAGGACATCAAATTTCTTGTTAGACATGCCCAAAGAAGCATTATGTCTACCACCAGTTCTCATTTGGCGTGAAGGCTTGCTTCCATCCTTTCTTCCAGCATTTCTTACAGTATCGCTGCTCTTGTCCACAACCGTAGTACTTTTGATGATGCTTTCTTCAGCCTCCCTTAGCTCCTCTCCAAGTAAAGTAAATCATCATCATTTGAATCATTGGATTCAAACTCCATTAAGCAAGCTGTTTGTTGATCCATTGTCTCCATGTCGTTCAGTGCTCCAAACATTTGCTCCGTATCATCAGTATCTTGTTCTCGTAAAGGCGAGAAGGAGAGTATTTTCGCAACACCCTTAGTGCGAATTGTTATGTTACGCTCCATTGAGTGCTCCACAGCAGTTGGGGTAACAATTGTACTAGCAGGCCTCCTCTGATATCTGTCACCATCACGCGGCTGCAACTCATTGGTCTTCAAAATAACATCTGATACCTCCTTACCCTTCGGTTGAACCTCGCCGTCAACAGGTGCACAAGTATCAATATTAGGTTTTGCTCTCCATTGCTGATCACTCCCTCGGCTGTAAGGACTTGCATCCTGCCTAGCTCCGCCAAACCTCTGGGATTTTTCTTGTCCACGCCTAGAGATCATATCCCTATGACCTTCTTTACGATCATTGTCATTCCACCGCCGGTGTCTATGTGCGTCAAGGTTACTCTCCCTAGCCCATGTATCTCCTCGGGTCCTTGATGGTGAACGTGGCCTAGAGAAATGATCTCGGTGTGCCGCCTTGTCCACATAAGTACCGTGTTGCTTACTAGGACCACAATCTTTTGCAGTAGCATGTGAGGCCGAGGCATGAGAGGCCGAAGCATGATACTTATGTTGCAGCGGAGGTACCACCATACGGGAAAATACATGCTCATGCTCACCCGGTTCTTGAAGACGGGAATGTATGGTGTTTGAGGGACAGTATCCTTTTTCATGTGTTAACATTCCACATATGGTGCAATAATGTCAGGTTCCTTTACTCGACCAAATAAGTCATTTCCATATTTTTCTCAATACTAGAATTTTTATCTATTTTTCCTCAACGAGGTTAAGTTCAGTTCACAGTGTTCACTAAGTCTAATCCATCATCCTACCAAATCAGTAAGAATCGAAACATATTTAAACAATAACCTTACTATCTTGGTGCTTGGTTGACTACTCATCCATCCGTAAGATACATCTTACTATGGTCATTCTTCCACGTCCAGCTAGCTATGAAACACTACATTGAATCTCCTTGTTCCTTAGTCAATCAACCAACCATCCCTAACACAGGACCAAGTAACAAAGTGATGTAGCAGAAACTACAATAATGCAAATAACATTCTTGGAATATCTATAAGACGTTGAATTCTTGAAATCGTTGAGAGTCTACCTCTATCCGAGAAAAAGGGTTTTAGAGTTCACAAGCTCTTAATAATTAATCAAAATAATTCATGCTTTACAATGCTTTTGCTATCGATTATGTATAATGAATGTAAACACCAAAACCCAATAAGAATTGGAATCAAATCAATCAATCCTAATCCTAATCCTAATCTAATATAGAAATAATGAATAAAATCCAAGTTTATCGATCTAAACTTCTAATTAAAACCATACAAGAATAGAAAAGGTAAACTCAATATAATGCTCCACTCATCACAAAGAGAGACGGTTCAGTCTCCCACCCAGCCATCCAGAACAGAGGTAGATTACTATACACGCTAACACTCCACAGGCAGCCACTTATAAAAATCATCAGCCAGTCACCGAACACATACTGATCACCTCCTGATCACTCGGAACACTTACTAGGCACAACGGCCATTACCTCCAATAATGACTCAACAGAGCAATCCAATCTATCTATCATGCTCGACCCAGTCTTGATCTCCTGATCAGAACATGTTGTAATCCTCTCCATCCGTCTTGGTCAGCATGTGTAGCCACCGTACCTACTCAGATTCCACTGGATCGTTGTACACTTAACTCACGGCTCCAGCAACCAGTTCCTCAGCATTCCCAAAAACCAGTCAAACCCGTCAGTTACTAGCTTTGGTCCTCACCAGGGCCGGCACTACGCTAAAGCCCATGAAGCAAGGGCTTTAGTCACCATAAAACATGTTAAAAACAAAGGCGCCAAAATTATATATATATATATTTATAAGGGCATTGTATTGAGTCATTCTAGTGTAATGGCTTTAGTTTTCTTTCCTCATCCTATTGGTGGTAGATTCAAACCCATGCTAAGAATCTTTTCTTTTATTCTAGAAAAATTTCATTCAACTAAATTTCGTTAAACTTTTTAATATTCAATTTTTTTGCTATCAATTTTAATATCCCAACTATTTATTTTTCTCACGTTAATATACAAACTTTTAAAATTGTGTCTCTATTAATACCCAAACTTTATTTATTTAAAATTACTATTACATTTCAAACAAAATAGATTTTTTTCTAAAATCTAAGAAAAATATTTAAATTTTATTTTATTATTTAGGAAAGAATATAAATAAACTATGAGAAGATTTTAAAAATTTTATTTTGAAGGAAAATAAATAAATTTGTTTTGGTTTCAGTAAACAAACTAAATTCAATATTTAAAACTTAAAATTTTTATTACAAAATTAATATTATTTAAATTTATTTACTTTTATTTCTCATACAAAAAAATAAACTTAGAATTTTCCGATATTTGTTCGAAATTTTAAAGGTTTTTGAAATTTCGTTTGAAACTTATTAGGATATTTGTTTATGAGAGAGTTTCACTTTTACCTTCCATTTGGTATTCATGTTTACCTTCTTCAAACGGATATTTTTAAAAATATCTAAGTATAAAAATTCATTAAGGAGAAAAATACATTTACACCATAAATATAAATAATTATTTAAATAAAAAATTAAGTTTTCGAATTATCATATTTTTTAAACGTTTTAAAACTTTTTTCAGATATTCTTTTTCAAATTCGAAAATAATTTTTGAAACTATTTTAATTTTAAAAAAAATTTAAGTTTTCATTTATATTTTAATTATAATTATAAATCTTACCAAATGTAAATGTGGTTAAGATAAAGATGAAAAATCCTACACTATTAAAAGCCGCTAATGAAGCACTCTTACTACGTCCACGTAAGCAATTATATTCAGCCAATGGGACATGTGCTTTTTTCCACGTTGATATGGATATTTTAGTGATGGGCTTTTGATCGTGGTATTTGATCAGACAAAAAGCCATGTTTGTGGCCCATTTGGTGGATTGGTTTGGAAACCCTAAGAACTGAATAATCTTTCTCTTCGTCTTCACGGTTACACATATTAGATCAATAAATCAATCGAACCCTAATCTCATTAGATCAGTCGAACCCCCTAATCGGCCTTTTCGACTTCCTCCTCTTTGTTTCCGATCTATTTTCCCTGAAACTGTAGGCGATAAGCTTCCATGCATTCATGATATGCCATGCTTCCATCTTCTCTCTGGCCTTGGAAGCCGTCAGTAATAGCTCCTTGAAGTTCACCCACGTTCTCTACAACCTTTCTCCTGCAGAGCTCTGTGAGCAAGCTATCAAGTGCGATCGTCTTCGTCTTCGTCTTCTTCCTCCAGAGATTTCAATCATCAGTTTCGTGAAGATCTTTCACACAATCACAAGGAATCGGAAGATGGGTTCATCACATCTCTCTGTTCTATGTTTTCGATTTTGATGATTGATTGATCCAATTTTGGCTCTGATGATTCGTTTCCGTTTCTGGATTTGTTAAATTTTAGGTCTTTTCATCATGGATTTGTTAAAGTTTAGGTCTTTATATCATGGGTTCGTTTGAAATCGTGTTCTAGGGTTTGTCTCTTTGATTTTTGTGGTTATGGTATAGGAAAGTGATGCAGAAGAGGAGCTTAAAGAAATTTTCGAATTCGTTGACAAAGACCAAAATGGTTACACTGTGCCACTGAGGTCAGTAACTCTTATTCTTTCTCTTTATTTTTCATCTTACTAATTTAAAAAAATCTTCAATCCAGTCATATATTATGTATTTGTGCTCCATTTATTTTAAATTATATTAATTAGTTGAAATCCATCTTCACCGCCATCACCGGCAGAGACCCAGGTCATTCTCTCTGCTACGAATTTTGTTGGTTTTTCGCCATCGAGTCAAAATCAGTAATTTACAGCAATGATTGAATCAGCCACTGGTTATCTTATTGTTGAATGTTGAAAGGAACTGTTTTTTCGTTGAACATTATAGTGAAAACAAAGTTTCTTCCTTTTTATTTTGTTTGCAGGGGCTGCGAAGAAGATATAAGTACCTTTTTGAGATTAACAAAGAGCTCTCTTATGATCACTTTCTGTCATTGAGCTAACCGGAACCGACAGACCCGGTTTGTTGTCTGAGCTATGCGCCGTTCTAATGGACCTTCAATGCAATGTGGTCAACGATGAGATCTGGACGCATAGAGCAAAAGCAGCGGCAGCGGTGCTGTTCATGCTGCTGCTGTTCATATTCAGGAAAAATACCGTGGTTGGAAGAAGAGAATGGAGTTCCGTTTGATCCGACAAAGAATCGTCAAGATTCATGTTTGAATCATTTCTTGAGAACAAGTTGTAAGGCTTATGTCTTATGTCTGTTTCTTAAACTGATTATTACCCTTTTAGGCTCATGTGAGAGGACATCAAGTGAGGAAACAATACAGATCCATTATCTGGTCTGTAAGATTACTCGAGAAGATCATCTTGCGGTGGAGGCGTAAAGGTAGTGGCCTACGCAGTTTCAAGCGCGATGTAATCACCAAGGCACCTGAACCTGTATCTGCTCCTCCCACACAAGAAGATGACTATGATTTTCTCAAGGAAGGAAGGAAACAATCTCTTGGTATTGGTATTGTGTGTTTTACAAAGTTTATTTCACATCAATCTCTGGATCTACGGGTCTGCGTTGTTGATTATTGCTTCAAATGGTGTAGAAGATGTGTTTAGTGGAAGCTTTCTCTTGCTTTTGGTGTAACGGTTTGAACATGTTGTTGATCGTCTCTATACTCTGGTTCTCGGCTGGGATTCTCTGGTACCATGTAAATGATATGTTGCTGTGGCCCATATTTTTTTAAGTCATGGACGTAGCAAGGTTAAATATTTGTCTCCTTGCCTTCATGATATGATGCTCTCTGTGTGAGCAAAATATGGTTTGATATACTGGTAAAACTATTAGAAAAGTATATTGTCCTGGAGTTTCTTAGGAAGCTAAGTATAGTGTGTTGCCTACATGTTTTACTCTGCGGCCTTTGATTGTTCACGGCCGTTGCATTACTTCTTAATTTACATTTCCAAACTTATCAAATCTGACTACTTTAAAACTTTTATGTCATTGATTTTTAAGCTCCACCGTATCAGATTTTTCCAGTTATTAAAAAAGAAAGAAAAATATTTGCCAAACTTTTTCATAATCAAATATTTAGCAATTATCTTAACAAATATTTAAGGGTCTTAAGACAAATATTTTTTTCATTTTTTATGTCATTTGATTATCCTAACAAATATTTAGCAATTGTGTAGGATACTGATGCAAAATGCATATTCATGAAAAAATTAACATTGTTCTTACATATTAATAACATTACGAGAACAAAATCAATCACATAACGCTTCCTACAAAACCTCACTTACGCCTATCAACGTAAAGATTGGCACAAATAATTTGCTATACTTTGCCCTGGACTTTTGCTACGGAAGAACTCATCTATTCCTCACCAAATTGATAAGAAGAAACCCCCACGTACTGCTGAAATAAATACGGGCGTCGGGAGACTCGGGTCTTGAGCTTCGAGAGGATTATCTAGCAACCTTAAGCTAGCAACCCTCAAGCAGTGTCCCTATCCAAGAAAACAAAACAAGTTACCTATGTGGACTATCTTGCAACACAAGCAATGTTGTCCCGAACTTAAATGTTAATCTCCAGCAATAATCATGAAACAGGGTAGACAACAATGGCTAAGTTCTCACACGTCAAGTTCAGTTTTTTAATAATTGTTAGCTAGCAATTAAAACGGGGCATTATCGTAATACAAACATCCCTCCCAAGTCCCAACCAATAAAACACATTTAAAAAATAATTCCAGCACCTCAAATCATCCACAAGTTTACAAAATCATATATACATAACAAATAAACGTCAGCACATCACAATATATAGCTTACAGTGAGCAACAACACCAAACCCCATTACACAAAGCCAGACACAAATAATAATAGATTCAATACACAACAATCCCAATATTCAAGACAACATATCCCTAGAAAAGTTTTCATTTTATTTCTATATCATTTTAGCTTCAAACAGTGATAAACGTCTTAAAAATAATTTTATAGTTATACATATATATAGATATTTTGCTACAATGTGAAGTTAATTTTCGGTTTGGTATTCAAAACATTGATGACAAGAATAAATTAATATCATCCCGTTTATAAATAAATAGAAAAAATAAACATTATTCATGACAACAAAATATATATAATGTTAAATTTATACAATATCATTTTATATTTA
The DNA here is from genome assembly GCA_932364175.1 of Eruca vesicaria subsp. sativa. NCBI lineage: Eukaryota > Viridiplantae > Streptophyta > Magnoliopsida > Brassicales > Brassicaceae > Eruca > Eruca vesicaria. The sequence continues at coordinate 95,899 of CAKOAT010123710.1, read as the reverse complement.
AATAAAAATCAATTCATTTTATATACTTAATTTTCAGATTTTGATAGTGATTATTTTCTACCAACATTTTATAAATAGAAAATATAAAACTATAGATTAAAATATTACAGTAATTATTATGTAAGTTATTTATACCAAAAATAAAATGAGGGTTTTATTAGAAAACTAGAAAATCTATATTTAGAAAAAAAAATTGTTCATTATTAGTATTTTTTTAATAAAACTCTTACTTGCATTAACTATAATGATTTTTTCAATCGTAATCTTTTTTCTATTTAATTTAAAATTTTGTTTTTAAGTATAAATTTAATTATACTATATATTATATATAAATAATATGATAAGAAATTTTGTTTCAGAGTTTAGCCGCGCGTAGCGCGGCCAAAAGATCTAGTGATACTAAGTGCTAGTTTAGACAATTTTTCATCCACATATTAGGGAGATTAATATTTAATTGGAGATTTCACTTTTACCTTCTATTTGGTACCATTATTAATGTTTACCTTCTCGAAATAGACATTTTCAAAGAGACCTAAATATGAAAGATATTTAAACCCTTGATTTTAAATATAAATAACTATTTAAATAGATAAAAAAATAAAAAAATTTCAAATTATAACTTTTAAATTTAAATATTTTATAATTTTTTTAATATTTTCAACTTTTGTTTTCGAAACTTATTTTCTCATTTTTTTTATATTTGAAAATACTTTTTGAAACTATTTTTAAAAATTTTATTTGGATTTTAAGTATTTTTTATATTTTTATTAAAATTCTAGAACTTATTCTCCAAAATAGGCATAATTTTAAAAGTTCTATATCAAAAATGTTCAAAACAATTTGTTAGGGTATTAAACTGGGTAACGAAAAACTTCGGATATTAAAAAAATTAACACAATTTAGTTGTAGTATTTTAATGTTATTTTTTCTTTATTTTATTCCCTTTTTTTTTGATAATGATAACAAATGAAATCTTAGTCAAACGTTTGAAACAGGTTAGTTTGTTCCCTTTAGACAGTTTTAATTTTAATTTATTATATAGAGTATTATATTAAATAAAGTGTAAAATAAACACCTACTTAATTTGAAAAAATACCCTATTTAGGATTTAAAATTTGAAAAAACTGTCTTTTTCTTATCGAAAACTACACTTTCTTAAATGTGATTTTACGTTTCCCCCAAATTAGACATTTTAATAATTAAGATATAAATTTGAAATTAATAAAAATATTATATTTATTTATGTTTAATATAAATATATGTTTTTAAGATAAATATGTTATTCAACTATTTAATATTCTTACAATAACAAATATAAATTAGTTAATTATTATTTATTTTGACTTCATCATGAAGTTTTTTAACTTTATATAAAAAAATCACGTTGCATTCTCCACAAAAAAAAATACTTTTCCTTAAAATCATCATCTACGGGACAAAGTAAGTTTTAATATGATGTATTCACATATATGTTTATTTTGTTTTACTTTGAATATGCAAAAAAGAACATTATTTATCATTCATCGTCTTGGCTTGCTCTTCTTCTTTTTTATGTGACAAGAAAATCTATAATTTGATTTGATTTGATTTGTATATTTTACAAATATTTTTTTCTTTATGTAGTCTATATAGAGATGAAGTACAAGATTCAAAAAGAAAGTAATGGAAAAAGAAAGGTAAAGAAAGACCAAACGCATAATAACAGTTTAAAATAATAGAACACAAATAGTGTTGCTTGCATTGAAATTTTATCGTGATTACTTTCATGTGTACAGGAAAGAGTTGGAAGAAAGTCTGAACAGCCAAATGCAACATGATTTTCGAAAAAAAAATAGAACTCTCTTCAAAATAGAAGCATAATTAGAAACTCGAATTTTTTTCATGTATCAACAAACCTCTTAATGAGATGAGAGGAAAAATATGTGAAACTAGAGGAAAAGGAAAAAAAAATGAGAGGTACGAGACGGCCTTGAATTCTTTATATTTTTAAATTAATAAAAATTTAAAATATATTAAAAGGATATGGGAAAGATAATTGTGAAGACATATTAAAAGGATATTATTTAGATTTTCTAACGATTTATTAAACACATTTTTAAAAAAAATATATTAAGAATTGAGAAATATTAAGATATTCGACAATTTGGTAAAATTATATATACATAAGTGTATTTTTCGAAAAACTTAAACAATGGCGTAATTGTCAAATTATATTCTTATTTTCGTGCATTTCTCCAAATTTTCCCTTATTATTTTTTCGTTCTAGCACTCTGATTTTTTCATCTTCTTAGTCGATTAAAAAATATATGTCTTTCATTGTTTATTGATTGTTCATTTTTCAAAACTTATTGTAGGCTTTTTCTTCTCTATTTTTAAAAAAATATTTAATTATATATTTAAAAAGTTAAATATAGAAAAAAAAATATCATTTAACATAAATAAACTTATTTTTTATGTAACTTTCTGAAGATTTCAACAGTATTTTGCAAAGTAAAATTAATGTTAACGCGATTTAGAAACAGGGGGCAGACCCATGTGAAAAAGGGGTGTGGCACAGGTTCCACATTCATTTTTATTTTTTTTTATTTTTAATAATTAACCTAAATTTGTTTACATATTCCTAACTTATATATAAGTTATACTATGTGCCCATATTAAGTAAAGTTCTCGGTCCGCTCCTGTTTAGACGAATAATAAAAAAAAATTATAAGATTGATGAATGAATTGTATAGAAAAAATAAATTTTCATGAATAATGTGTTGATGTTTATATTTGATTTTGAGAAGAGATTAAGTTTTGATTACATATATAAAAGGAAACAAAAATAGTTTAGGTGCCAGTTATGTCCCATCGTTAATCACTTAGACCATTCGATTGCTCGACTGGTAATACATAGCTGTTAAACCATCTGGCCCGGGATCAAATCAGCTCCAATACTGAAGACAGCGTCCTTAATTTCCGCAGGAATAATGTCACTTGTGAGCCATGCGTTTATTGCTGAAGTAACAATGGGACAGAAGTTGCAGAAAATTGTTTGATCTCCAATACTAGTAACAACTGATAAATGATTGAACTGAAAATTGTTTGACAAACGATTGAGCTGCGTAAAAGATATGAAAATTGTTACGAGTATGTTCAAAAAATTTTCGTTTATCAGACCAAAAAGATACGAAATTTTTTTTCGCAGCCAGTTATATCCATCGTTTATCACATCTCAATCAATCAAAACTTATTTTTCGTATCTTTTTCGTCTTCTATTATCGAGTTGTGACTCGACTAGATCTAAAGTTTTAGGTTACTAAAACTATGTAACTTGCTGACAGCTCTTGCGGCCAAAGTTTTCATAGTCTCTTGTAGTGATTGCAACGCTTTTACGCAGATTCGAAATAAGATCTAACTTTCTCTATAAATTTTTTTTGTTATTTTTTCATATTTTCCGCATTTGTTTGATTAACTGTCGTTGGCTTTCGCAGAAGATCCAAGATCTCAAGGAAAGTTAGGGTTTTCCTCACCTTCCTCCAATTTTACGTTCCTATCTTTAGGGAAATCATCGGTATGAATTCCAGCCCCCACAGAAGTTAGTCATCAGATCAAGACTACTTGAATGGCTCGAGTGTGTTAGTCTTAAAGAAACTTGTTAGTCTAAGAATATGTTAAGTATTGTAAAGACTATAGGCATGTTAGAGTCTTAGTTATCTGTTAGTACAAATGTCGCTTTCTCTCTGGGCCCAGAGTGTGGTTATTTCCACACGTGTGAATGACCAAGTATAAGGTCATCTTGAGCTGAAACTCTTTAGCTATCTTGGGAGTGTGATAAGCAAAGAGACAGAGAGAGAGATACGATAAGGTTTGTACGCGGAGCTTGCTTGTGAGCAAGATAGTGTTGTTGTTTAATTCCCATCTCGAGTGAGATATAGCCGCTTCTCCTAGTTAACGGAGGAGTATGGTGAACACTGGGTCTGCGGTGACCACTGGTCAACATATCAATGTGTCCCTGATCGAGATTTATACAAGAAGATTCAAGAGACCGGGTAGGAGTTAAAGTTTGTAGGTATTGAGTTCTGATTCTCACAAATTGGTGTTAAAGCCGTGTTCTCTGACCTTGGCGGTAATCAATTGTAGACGACAAAGGCAATTTGACGATTTGAGTCAAGATGGGGGCTCACCAGTTCGCGATGACAATGTTTGATGGATTTCTCAATAAGTAAGAAAAGGATTTATGCTAATCTCAGCGTACAGGTGCTCAAAGATGTTCTCGCCAATTCGATTCAAGATTCCCAGACCACGGAGACCAAGTATGAAGATCCAAAATCCAGAATCCAGAAGAAAGAAAGATACAGTCAAAGCAGCAAGATCAGAAAGAGAAAAGAAAGCCATGAATATCATATTCATGAGCGTCAGAGATCATGGTCTGAGAAAGATTGACAAGTGCACCACAACAGCTTAGGTGTGGTCACTTCTTGACAGGTTGTACATGACTCAGAGTCTTCCTAACCGAGTACACACACAGCTTGAAGTCTATTCTAAAGATGCAATACGGAAAGACAATTGATCAAAACATGGAAAGACTTCTTGTAGATAGTTGCAGATCTCAACAACTTAAGAATTAAAGTTTCTGAGGAGGTTCAAGGAATGCTACTACTCAACGCTCTCCCTGCCAGGTATGATTCTTTGAAAGAAACTTTAAAGTATGGTAGGGATGCTATTAAGGTAGAAGAGATTGCTAGTGTAGCGAGGTGTAAGGAATCAGATTTTAGGGATGCCATTACTACTAGGTCTAGTGGAGAAGGACATTATGTTAGAGGAAGAATGGATAGTAGAACTGGTAGTTATGGTACGAATAAAACCACGTTCAGGTCAAAATCCAAAGAAGGGAAGAGAGTTTGCTGGATCTGCGGCAAAGAAGGACACTTTACGAAGAAATGTTACAACTGGATTGAAAGGAACAAAGGCAGAAATTTCAATCAAGATAAAGCTGAAGAACGGCCAGTCATGGATGATGCAAAGTATTATCTTGTTGGTCTCATAGCTTCAGAGGTAAATTTGTCTTCAGGAGATTCAGATTACACAGAATGTGTTTTTGAGACGGAATGCATTTTCCATATGACATCTAGAAAGGATGTATTCCTTGACCTGAAAGAGGTATCTATGGGAAAGGTCAGAACAAACAACTCAGTCTAAGATTTTAAGGGTATTGGGTCAGTGAAGTTCGTAAATCAATATGGTACCACGATTATACTTCATGGCGTCAGATTCATGCCAGTAATCTTAAGAAATCTTATTTCTCTCAGCTTACTTGAAGACAGAGGTTGTAAATTCAAAGGAGAAAATGGTGTCTTCAAAGTCATCATGGAGGCAGACTCTATATATACTCCAACGAAGTAGCAAGGGTTTCTAAGGCTAATTCGTCTCAGTCAGAAACTGATGGAAAAAACGTTTTAAGTAAAGAACAAACAATGATGGGGTATAGTATAGACTGGGTCACATTGGCACATGGGGCTTGAAAAATAGATAAGACGGATTGTTTGGATGGCAAGTTGATAACGGAGTATAACTTTTGTGAAGAATCTGTAATGGGAAAGACACAAATTTGGAGCTCCTCAAAACGTCACCAAGAACAAGCTAGACTATGTACACTCAGACTTGTGGGGATCTCCAAATGTTCCACATAGCTTGAGTCAAAGCCAATATTTTATATCCTTCACGGATCATATCTCTCGAGGTGTGGATATACTTTCTTAAGTATAAAGATGAAGCCTTCCACAATTTTGTGGAATGGAAACAAATGGTAGAAACACAGTCGGAGAGGAAGCTGAAGAAACTAAGAACGCACAATATGCTAGAGTTTTGCAACCAGCAATTTGATAGCTTCTGTAGATAAAAAAAAAAGGAATAGTGAGACACTGAACGAGCACATACACTCCTCAGAAAAACAAAGTCGCTGAAAGGTTAAACAAGTCTATCATGAACAAGGTTAGGTTCATGTTAATTAATGAGGGTGGTCATGGACAGAAGTTATGGACAGAAGCATCAACAGCGGTCTAGTTGATCAATAGATTAATTTCCTAGTGTTAGACTTCAAGGTCCTGTAAGAAGTTTGGACTTCTGCCATGCCAAGTTTTGAGGGACTTAAGAGGTTTGGCTGTCTAGTTTATACTGACACTGATGATGGCAAGTTAAAACCTCAAGGTAAGAACGACATATTCAACGGTTACCAATAGGGAGTCAAAGGCTTCAGATCTTTGGTTGTTAGAGGAACAGAAATGTGTTGTTAGCAGAAACGTTGTTTTTAGAGAAGATGAGTTCAGAAGATGTTCTATAAACCGGAACAAGGGTAATAAGTGGTAATGTTCTGGAGAAGCAGAAGAGTGTTATTCAAGGTGGAGCTCCAGTGATAGAAGATCAAGATGGTTCTAGATCAAGTCAACTTCCCAAAGAAAAAAAAAAAGGTCAATTTCCCCAGGATTGGTCAGAAGACACAAGTGATTATCAGTTGGCTAGAGATCATTCTAGAAGACAAGTCATACCTCATGTGAGGTTTAGTGATTACGAGTGCAAGTTTATTGTTATGAGGAAGAGTATTCAGTCCTAATGTATGTGTTGGCTGAAGATGGAGGCACAGAACCAGGGAGTTATCAAGAAGCCATCGAAGATCCTGACCGTGAGAAATAGGATGAAGCAGCGCATGAGACTTATTTGCAGAAGAATTTCACATGAAATCCCGTAGACAGACCTAAGAATCAAAAGGAAATTGGTTGTAGATCGATTTTCAAGAGAAAACATGGGATCATAAGAGTAGAAGACCCGAGGTACAACACAAGGTTGGTGGCTAAAACATATTCACAAAAAGAGCATGTAGTTTACCAAAAAAATGTTGCTCTAGTGGTGAAACATGTATGTCTAGTGGTGAAACATGTATCTATAAGATACATGTTATCGACAGTTTCTCATTGTGACATGGAGCTGCAGCAGATGGATGTTAAAACGGTGTTTCTTCATGGTGAGATAGAGGAATACAATGGAGCAGGCAGAATTCGTGGATAAAAAGAATCCAGGCGAGGTATGCATGCTTAAGTGGTCTCTTTATGGCCTTAAATAGTCACCTAAGCAGTGGAACAAGCACTTTGATGATTTCATGGTGAAGAACAATTATAGCAGAAACAACTATGACAACTGTGTCTACTTCAAAGAAGTCAGGAAGAGTATGTATGTTTACTTGTCACTATAAGTTGAGGACATGCTTATTGCGTCTATAGACAAAGCTGAAGAGGAAAGGTTGAAGACTTTACTGAAAAGTGAGTTTGAAATGAAAGATTTGGGAGATGCAAAGAAGATCGTATGTATGGAAATTGAAAGAGTCAGAGCCACAAGGTGTTTATGGGTTTCACAAGAAATCTATTTGAGAAGAGTTTTAGGAAACTTTAAGATGTATCATTGTAAGTATGTAGCTACACCAATTGGAGCACATTTAAAACTCAAGTCTCCTACAGATCAAGAATATGTGGAAAAGGTGGAGTCTATGAAGAATGTTCCTTATTGAAGCACAATATAAAGTATAATGTACGCAATGATAGAAACAAGACCTGATCTTGTGTACTCGGTTGGTTTGGTAAGCCGTTTCATGAGCAGGCTTATTCAAGAGCATTGGAGCGTAGTTAAATGGATCTTCAGATATATACAAGGGACTATAGATACGAGGTTGTGTTTCAGAAGACAAGGGGAGTTTATTGTCAAAGGCTACTGTGACTATGACTATGCTGCGGATTTATATCATAGACGGTCTATAAGTAGGATTTTATTTACAGCTAAAGGGAATACAATAAGCTAGAGGTCGCAGTTCCAAAAGGTTGTGGCACTCTAAACTACAGAAGCTGAATATATATATCACTTTCAGAGGCCATATGAGAAGGTATTTTGCTGAAGGGTCTTTCAGAGACGTTGGGTTTTGAAAAAGAGATTGTGAAGATATTTTGTGACTCGCAAAGTGCAATTGCATTGTCGAAGAACGCGGTGTTTCATGAGAGGATGAAGCATGTTGCAGTGAGATATCACTTTGGGAGAGATCTGATCAACAAAAGAGTGGTTAGAGTTTGGAAAATAGCTTATGCTTAACCCTGCAGATATATTCACTAAAGTACTGTACTGCAGCTACTTAGAGTTTCAAGGACATAAGGCTTTTGATTAAGAAAGTGGATAGTAAGGTATTAGAGGCTGATCTATAATGTCTAAGGTGGAGATTTGAAGAGGTTAGTCATCAGATCAAGACTACTAGAACGGCTCGAGTGTGTTAGTCTAAGAATAAGCTAAATATTGTAAAGACTCTAGGTGTGTTAGAGTCTTAGCTATCTGTTAGTACATGTGTCGCTTTTTCTATGGGCCAAGAGTGTGTCTATTTTCACACGTGTGAATGACCGAGTATAAGGTCATCTTGAGCTGAAACTCTTTAGCTATCTTGCGAGTGTGATACACAAAAGAGAGAGAGAGAGAGAGAGAGAGAGAGAGAGAGAGAGAGAGAGAGAGAGAGAGAGAGAGAGAGAGAGAGAGAGAGAGAGAGAGAGAATAGGGTTGGTACTCGAAGCTCTCTTGTGAGAAAGATAGTATTGCTGGTTCAATCCCAGCTCCAGCGAGATATAGTGGCTTCTCCTAGTTAAAGGGGGAGTACGGTGAACACTGGGTCAACATATCATCATGTTCTTGTTCAAGATTTATTCAAGAAGATTCAAGAGATCAAGTTAGGAGCTGAAGTTCGTCAAGGTATTGAGTTCTGAATCTCACACTACCCGAACAACCACATGCCTGTGATCCGAGCCATATAGACCTAAGCACTCCGTTTCTGAAGCCAGAAACGTCTCAAACAAAGCAGTATTAGCGCTTGCTCTTTCAAGGAGACATTTCACTAAGTGTTTATATTGTTTCCCTACCCAACTGAGTATGTTCCCTTGCTTTTAATATCTTGCAAATCGCATATTGTGAACATATATCTAAAGTCATAAAAACTACTTTCATCTCTTAATTTCCCACCTTCTTTTTCCTCAATACCCAGGATTTCATTAAATTCCTCTGAGAGTAACATAGATCCCTTCCTTGTAATGCTAACTCTTTAATACTATTCCAAAGCTCATGTATGAATTGGTGATTAGACTGTCCATACACACAAGAGAAATAAAATATATCAATCATCCACACATCTTGTGTAATCATTGTTGGGATTACATGTGGGAGTCGATTTCACCCTACTGTCAAATAAATCGTAAAA
>CAKOAT010123710.1:16142-72957 GCA_932364175.1 Eruca vesicaria subsp. sativa | reverse complement strand
TAAAGCGATTTCTCGAGTTTTATAAAACGATTCTCGAGTTTTATAAAACGATTCCCGAGTTTTATGAAACGTTTTTTCGAGTTTTATAAAACGATTCTCGAGCCTTATAAAACGATTTCTCGAGTTTTATAAAGCGATTCTCGGATTTTATAAAACGATTTCTCGAGTTTTATAAAGCGATTTCTCGAGTTTTATAAAACGATTCTCGAGTTTTATAAAACGATTCCCGTGTTTTATGAAACGTTTTTCGAGTTTTATAAAACGATTCTCGAGCCTTATAAAACGATTTCTCGAGTTTTATAAAGCGATTCTCGAGCTTTATAAAACTGTTCTTTTTGTATTCTTGCGGAAAGTTTTGGCTATTAATTCCGTCGTACCGATTTTGACCCCAACAATTTAGTTTGAGGATGTGGTGGTTATTAGATTTCATTTTGGTTGGTGCTACATTTGTTGGTATACTCTTTAATGTTTTATTACATTCACATTGGTATTTTTCATGTAGTTGGTATGTTTTAGTTGTTTTTTTGTTTCCAGACCATTACAACCACAAGAGTTATTTGATGTTTTATTACATTTACATTGGTATTTTTCATTTACTTGGTATGTTTTTGTTGCTTCTTGTTGGTGTGTTTAATTGTTTTTTGTTTCCAGATAATCTGAAAAAACCATCTTTGTAGAACAAGAGATTAACATGATGGTCGACATCCAATATAAAACATCAATAAAACCTGCTTAATTATACATCCATCATTCATAAACCAAAAAACTAGTAAATTATACATCCGTCAATCTAAAGGCAAAAAAAAGCAAGTTATACATCCGTTAAAACCAAAAATCAGCAAGTTATACATCCATCTAAAGGCAGAAACCAGCAAGCTACACATCTGCCTCAATCACCTCTTCATAAATATCAGTCGCCAACTTCAGTCGGAGTAATGTTATAACCTGATCATTCAAGCCATCTATTGGGGTCAAAATCGGTCACGACGGAATCAATGGTTAAAATTTCCGGAAAAAGCGTACAAGAAACTAGACTTTCTACGGAGATACGAAGTTACGGAACATAATATTTCCTTAAAACTAACAATTTTCACCTTGGAAGTCATCGGGAAATCGAATAAAATAATCCGCGATTGTTTTATTGGCTAAGTTAACAAAAAACGGCCGTAACGTCTAAACTCCCCGAGATATTAAAACTATTGTTAAGATCGGAATCAACACCTACGGGCACTTCTCCTTACGTTATCCGCAAGGATCTCGGGTCGAGAAAACAAGAAAATATTGAAACCGAGCTAAACACACCTGTCCAGCTCAACCATTGACAAGCTGAGCATAACTGTCCAGCTCGCCAATGAGCGAGCTGACCACACCTGTGTTCAGATCGCCAACAGGCGAGCTGAGTTCAACCATCTATGCCCCTCGACTCGATCGTACTCTGAACCATGATCGAAACGTCTTTTGTTTCGTCTTAATCCACCTTACCATTTGATTTTTACGATAAAACCCGTAAAAGGTGTGTTTTTAGTAAAACCTTGAGTAAATCGTATAAAACGCAACGGTTAAACAAAACACCGAACAATGCCAAACTATACAATTAAGTCAAGATGTTTTTATTAAAAACCGCAAAAGACGCGTTTTCTCGTAAAACATCGAGTAAATCGTATAAAACGGCAACGGTTATACGAAACTCCGAACATTGCCAAACTATACGATTAACTCGATATTTTTTTATAAGAAATCACTAAAGACGCGTTTTCTCGTAAAAGCTCGAGTAAATCGTATAAAACGGCAACGGTTAAACGAAACACCGGACATTCGGAAAACGGCCCGAAACGGTTAAACGGTTAAACCATACGATTAATTCAAGAAACGATCTTGTCTAAACACACCTGTCCAGCTCAACGGCAACGGTTAAACGGTTAAACCATACGATTAATTCAAGATGTTTACTTAAAAACGGCATCGTATCAGGAAACGATCTTGTCTAAAGTCGTAAAACAGCTAAATTCGTAAAACGGCCCGAAAGGTCCTAAAACGCGATAAAGACCCACTCGTGACTTTGAGTAAGGTCCAGCCCAAAGATACAATGACGGCTTTCCTATTATCCGCAGAAGCGGATAAATGTCAAGATTGAAGATAAATAGAAGTTTTCCGAAGAAAAATGGAAAGATCGAGATAAATGGAAGATTTCCGATAAGCGCGGATCAAGGCGGAAAGGAAAGACCAAACCGCCTAGAGAAGGAGTATATGAGCAGAAGGTCAAGGACGGAAGTAAGGGGACATTCAGAACTTTCTTCACACAAACTTAGAGCATTTAGGCAATTTCCGTTTTTGTTATCGTGGTGCGTCTCAACTAGGGTTTTAGTCGTAGGTTGTTAGATCTAGGAAACTCGCCGTCAGCTCTTGTAGCCAAGACTAACCTCGTTGTACCGTTCTTACGCAAAATCAGAATAAGAAACCTCTTTGCTCTCTTTTCAATTCTCGTTTACATTACTATCTTTTGTCGTACTCTGATTGTTTGTGTGTGGTTAAGCAGATAGGGGGACCTCTGGAAAATTAGGGTTTTCCCTAAGTTCTTTTATTCATGGAAATCGACGGTGTGAATTTCGGTTCTCACACCATCAAAGTTACGTCCAAGCGCTAAACATTCAATGTACTTTAAAGAGTACACACCACAATCTCCCACGACTTTATTTTGAGAGATCTTCATGTGCCTCCGAAAGGTTAATTGTTTTTCACTTTTCTTTCTCAATTCAGGAGGCATCATCTTGTTAAGAACTGCTGGTACCCACAGAGGCCTTTGAGTCTTCGTCAACTGAGTTTTACGTCTGCGTGTAGGCTCCAACAAAGTTGAAGCAAGTGCTTTCAACACCTCCTTACACTTCGCACTCTTTTTCCACAGTAGATGATTTTCCCAACCTTCTGTCTAAATGGATTAATCATTAAATTGTGGAATCTCGAAGGCCTTCTCTATCTGAACTTTTTAAGTGACATTTCATCTTTCTTCTCTTTCCTTTTCACCTCCTTATTCTTAAGAGGTTCTTTCTCAATTATCTTTTATTCCCTTTTTTTCTCCCTTTTAACAACACACTGGATTGGTATACTATCTTGTGAATTGGTCATGTTCTGAAGCATCCATGACTGTGTAATAAAATGAAAATGTTAATATTATTAACAAAATAGTATTATTAACAAAATAATAATTTGCTAGAACCATCATCCTCTTCTTATGCAATGGAGTTGCCATCATTGGAGTTAGCCACCTCAATAGGAATGTTTGCACCATCCTTGCCTTTAAAATTCTTTACGCTTCCTCCAACATGGCAAGCTTTTTCATCACTTCATTCTCATATAAACACGCATCCACTTTATCTTGTATGGCCGCGTCCAGTTTTGCAGTAACCTTGTCAGCAACACTAACACCTATGCCATTTATTTTGCAGTCAGGTTCTTAACTGACTCAACCAACCCAAGTATAGCGATGTTGTGAGCTACAACCTACAAGCAAATCGCATACCAAAAGCACAACTCAGCCACAAAAGAAATAACATGTTCTGATAATTATTCAAACAAGTGCAAGATACCATTTCTGATGCGTGACATCCATCAACATGTTCTTTGTCTTTCTTTCGCTTAGTAGAAACAACTCACATCATCAGTATCTGGAACCGCAGGTGGGCTCACATGAATGTTTCTTTTTTTGGACTTAGAATCACTCCTTGCTTCTCAAAAATTGTCATCAAGCTTGCCACTAAGGATGTCTTGAATCATGTTATCTAAATCAGTAAAAACTTTACTATCGTCCCACTTCGGATATATATCATCATATGGCTTCACAACAATATGCCACACACGAACCTGTATATACAAGATTAGTATAACTTACATAAAGTAGATAGAAGATATTAAAACTTTTATTCATACCTTCTAATATTTTTTCTTTTCTTGTGCACAAAAATCTGAGAAATTGATACGCGGATAAGATTTCCGGCATGACAGAAGAGGGACATCAGCTCCTTCTATCCGATTCCCAAATTTCTCTCCCACACCAGGGACATACTCAAAGATCCATATTAAGAGCACATGAACACGTCCATGAAGTGTGTAACTCTTCTTAGATTCATGTGTGAGTACTTTAATAGACTCAATAAGGCTGATAAATCATACATGACCCCATGGATATCGCTGGAAAGCTGCTGTGTCCATCGCCCTTTAAGCACAAGCCAAAGAGATTCTGCTATTGTTTGAAATTCGAAATATCCCGATGCATAACAGACACAACAAACCTATCATTACTCGCTTCTCCCACGACCAATTTCTGAAAATAAGAAAAATGGCTTGTAGTTCTTTGAATGTAAATCCTTCCGAAGTTGGAACATTCATCTCTAGCCAAAAGTCTTTGCGATCCACATCCCAGAGATCCGACGTGTCAAAAGGATCACAGTTTAGCCCTGTAATCTCTTCAAACTCGTACAAAGAGAACCGCACTAGCATAGAGTCTATCAAGGACCACATCTCATGACTGCTCTCAATGACCAATTGATTGAAGAGAGAATGGTGAATGCAAGAAGCATACCAAATGTAATCCAAATCTTTCAGATTCACAATCACTCCAACAGCTGATTCCCTCAACTCAGACACAATATCATCCCCAACAGCTTCCACCACCGTCTGAATGTTGGACAAGAAACAACTATGATTCATGCTCCGATTCTGAATTGGGTTTTTGCCAACCCGGTAAAGACGAGGAGGATACTTTTTCGAACATGAAGAAGAAGCCGTACCTGCAAAATAAAAGCACAATCGACAATAATCAGATTAAAACGGATAACTAAATCATGGAAAAAACAGAAGAAACTTTAACTCTAATGGTTCTAAAGAAATATGAGATTCGCGTTATGAAAACAAGAAAAAAGAAACAGAAACATACATCAACTTAAACTCAAGTTGAATGTCGAAAGTGATATTGGAATTAAAAATTGGAGTTACAAGCTTAAACATTCAAGAAAAAAATAAGCAAACCCTATGCCATAACCATTATTTCAAAAAAAAACATACCAGTGTTTGGAATTCAAAGTCGAAGGAGATGAAATTGAAAATTAAGGATTTCAAAATTAAGCATTCAGTCTGATAATATATGTTGAATCGTTCAATAACAACTCAGACTTGCATAGATTTAGCACTTACAACCTCAATTATGAAAGGGACAACAACGACTTCGAGAAAGCGAGGTGAAATGGATGCCGGCTGTTTCTGAGAATGGCGTCACCTGAGATGGAGGGCAAAGAAGAAGATTGTGGAGAGGAGGTGAGAACGGTTTCGGTTTCGTCGAGGAGGGTGTTGTCGAGGACTGAAGAGAAAACCGTAAAGGTATCATTTTCCCTTATTATTTAATTTTAGGATTTTATTATATTAACATATGTTTTAATTAATTTTAAGCATTTTGGTTAATTAAGTAAATGATGGTTTTTTTAGTAAATTTGTCAACTTTTTGTGTCATTCTAGTAATTACTATTATATATGAGTTAGTCTAGTATTTTCTAATATGATTAGAGTCATTCTACGTAATTTGTCTTAATGGTAAAACATAGTTTACGTAATCTATTTTCAGTTAAGACCCATAGGACCGAGGTTGTGCCAATTCCATGTGATGATCTTCATGGGTCCAACTCTGGAGGTACCGGGTCGTCCGCGGCTTTGTCTATAAAGTAGTAGCTTGCACATGACGCCTGAGACTCCTTGTCCTCTCCACCATCGTTTATGAGACTCAGATCCATCCCAGTAACATAATTTTCTGTTAAGCCTCATATATTTTTGTGAATATTATTTAACTGAACAAAAATTTCATATCTGTTTAAAATTCTAAAAACGAAATCAACGTTGAATTTTAAATGTTTTAAAATTAAAGAGCTGGGTTTAAAATTTAAAGCAGGATCAGTCTATCATCATTGCCACTCCCCAAATCCTCTCTCTCCCCGCTACTCGTAGAAACATTGCTGAGTGTTGTTAGAAACTTCTCCCTTTCTCTAGCTATTTTTTGCTTTACAAAGAAAATTGGTGAGCGATATTTTAATTCCTTTCTCATTAATTTCATGTTCAGTTTCTTTAAAATGTATTGTAATATCCTAACATCCATGGCTAATGGCCCTTTTTCGTCCGCCTTCTCGGACAAGAGGCTCCATTTCATCGGATACGGTTGTTAATTTTTCGAGAACTTAATAGACTTTTTTACTGATCCTACAATTACCACATAACATTTCTCTCCACTTTGCCTGTACTCACACAATATCGCAAATCACTTCCCGATAAGTCACATATCTCCACTACTCCAGCAAAAGTACATTTAACTCTGGAGTATTAAATTGACGGTGGACCGAAAAGTTTTAGTACACTTTGATGACATAGGAAACAAAATCAATTATTTTAAACTTTTCCATATAACACAAACCGGTAGCTACAATTTACCTCCTCGCATAGAACGCAAGGTCCTCGTTACACTCCAAAATCGTCACCCATGTTAGTGTGAGCCCACACATGACCTCACACCCGTCTAGATTTGGATCTGATATCACTTGTAAAGTCCGAACCACCCACAGCTAATGGATTTTCCACACCCACTAAATTTGCCAGTGGACCCCATTTTATGCGACGTCCGATGCGTTAATTTTTGGGAGGCTCAATAAACTTGTTTAAGGACCCTGCAATTTCCATGTGAAGATTTTCTCATGCTTAGACCTCACTGAAAATAACGCGACGGACTTTCCGGTAGGTCACCCATCATTCCACTACTCCAGCTAAAGAACGCTTAACCCTAGAGTTCTAAATATATGTGATTAAAAATATAAGTGTACTTTGGTGATATAGGAAGCCAAATCAATTCTATTAATCTTTTCACATACACCACGTTCTCTCAGAACGTAACGTTCTCAATTTTCCCCAAGATCATTACCAATGTTATAGTGAGCCCACACAAGACTCCACACTCGTCTGGGTTTGGCTCTGATACCACTTGTAGACCCGAACACCCATAACTAATGGGTCTTCCACACCCGCTAACTCGGCGCCTGTGGCCCCATTATGTGCGATGGTCGGTGTTATTTTTTGGAGGCTCAATAGAGTTGTTCTCCGACCTTGCAATCACCACATGACATTTTCCCGTACTTTGGCCTCACTCACACAATACCAAGAATGACTTCCCAGTATGTCACACTTGAATTAACTACTTCAGCTAAAGCACGCTTAACCCTGGAGTTCTAAATGGATGTATGACCGAAAAGGTAAATGCACTTTGGTGATAAAAGCTAGCTAAATCGATTCTATTAAAACTTTCACATATACCACAAAACATGATGTTACAATTACTTGTAGTGCCTCGACCGCCTACGGTTAATGGGCCTTCCACACCCGCTAACTTGGTCTGTGGGCCCCATTCTATGTGAAGACTGGTGCGTTAATTTTTCAGAGGCTCAATAGAGTTGTTTACTGACCATGCAATCACCAATATAATTTTCCCTGTGCTTTGGCTTCACTCAAACGATACTGCAAATGACTTACCGATGGGTCATCCGTCCTTCCACTAGTCTAGCTAAAGCACACTTAATAGAGTTCTAAATGGATATGTGACCGGAAATGTAAGTGTACTTTGGTGACATAGGTAGTCAAATCAATTATTTTAAGCCTCTCACATATACCACAAATCGCGATGTTACAGTTCATCCCCTCTCAGAAGGCAACGTCCTCATTGCACCTCAACATTGTTACTCATGCTAGTGGAAGTCCACACAAAACTTCACACTCGTTTGCGTTTGGTTCTGATACCAATTGTAAAGCTCCGACCACCCATGGCTAAGTGACCTACCACATCCGCTCTCTTGGACCATGTCCCCATTCCATGCGAATGCGTGCGGTGCATTCATTTTTTTGAGGCTATATATTTGTTTACTGACCCTGCAATCAATATATAACATTTTTCGTGTTTTGACTTTACTACACGATATCGTGAATAACTTCTCCGTAGTTATCTATCATTTCACCACTCAAGCAAAAACACCAGTAACTCTGTAATATGTAATTAATGGTAAACTGAAAAAGTAAATGCATTTTGGTAATATAGTAACCAAATCAATTCTTGTAAAATTTTCCATATACCAGAAACCAGATATATATGTACTAAATCCAGTTAGAAACATTGCAAAATCTTTGTCCTCACGTTTTTGATATGTTTCTTCTTGAGAGAGAAACATGGGTTTTTTTTTTATCCTTCTCAGTATCATGGCGATTTGCATGATTGTTCATGTTAGAGTACTACAGGGCTCAAGCTAATTTTGAGGTTTTAAGAGTTTGAAGTTATTTTGGTCGGCAATAGAGTAGGGTCTAACTTTAGGATTCGTTGTTCATTTATTCTTTACCCATTTTTTTCAATTTGAGGTTAGGCTTTCCGGGACTTAACTTAATTAAAGTTTGGTTTTCTAACGCTGATAATGATTAGTTTTTTTTTTCAAACAAAATTAGTTATTAGGTTTTCGTAAACTGTCGTTTTGGGTGTTTGGCCAATTCACTGCTCATTTTAGTTGTCAGAAGAAAATACAAGCAAGAAATTCAGAATCTTTACATTTGTCTGATCTTTTACAACAAAACCATTTGTTCTAATTTTTGGAGAAATGGGATTCGTTAAGAAAGTGAAATCTAAAGTTTTTTTATATGCGAGCTATTTGTTTGGTGTTTGCATAGGCACGAGTCCGAAGTATATGAGCTCAGAGGCAAATGATACACAAAGCATGGGAAGCAAATGCTCTTCTGTGTCTGTCAGAACAAGCCCTCGAACGGAAGGAGAGATCTTGCAATCTCCAAACCTCAAAAGTTTCAGCTTTGCTGAGCTCAAAGCAGCAACTAGGAATTTCAGACCAGATAGTGTTCTTGGTGAAGGTGGATTCGGTTGCGTCTTTAAAGGATGGATTGATGAGGAATCTCTGACTGCATCTAAACCAGGAACCGGTATGGTTATTGCTGTCAAAAGACTTAACAAAGAGGGTTGGCAAGGTCATCAAGAATGGCTGGTAAATTGGAAAAGCTAACTTCAATCTTTTGCACTTATATTGAAGATTGTTTGTTTATGTTTTTCTTTGATTAATGCTGCTGCAGGCGGAAGTCAATTACCTGGGTCGGCTTTCTCACCCAAATCTTGTGAAACTCATCGGTTACTGCTTAGAGGATGAGCATCATCTTCTTGTGTATGAGTTCATGCCTTGTGGAAGCTTAGAGAATCATTTATTCAGAAGTATTGTCTTCTCTTCTCTTGTTTATTCATCTGGTAATTCGAAATGTTATTCAATCTTGTTTCCTTTTGTTGCAGGAGGTTCCTACTTCGAACCATTATCTTGGAATCTTCGGTTGAAAATTGCTCTTGGTTGTGCAAAAGGTCTAGCTTTTCTTCACAGCGCCGAGACGCAAGTCATATACCGCGACTTCAAAACCTCTAATATACTTCTTGATTCGGTACTTCCATCTTTTTATATGATGGAAAATAGCTGTGATAATAAGATTTTATAGTTAAGAAAAATCTCATTGACATGATCACAGAACTACAATGCTAAGCTATCTGATTTCGGTTTGGCTAAAGACGGTCCAACAGGTGATGACAGCCATGTCTCTACAAGGGTCATAGGTACATATGGGTACGCAGACCCTGATTACCTTATCAACGGTTAGTCTCTCAAAAGTCTGTTTTCTAATTTATGTGATTTGATTTACTTCTTCATGACGACTACTAACTCTTTCACTTAGGTCATTTAACAACCAAGAGTGATGTCTATAGCTACGGTGTTGTACTTTTGGAGATGTTGTCTGGTCGTAAAGTTGTGGACAATAATCGTCCACCGAGAGAGCAAAAACTGGTTGATTGGGCAAAACCGTTACTTGCAAGCAAGAAGAAGATTTCACGAGTTATCGATAACCGTATCCGAGATCAATGCTCAGTGGAAGAAGCATATAAAGTAGCTACCCACGTGTTGGGATGTCTCAACATTGACAAAAATCTGAGGCCAAACATGAACGAGATTGTTTCTCACCTCGAAAACATCCAAGCTTTGCATGATGCAGGAGGAAAAGACATCGATAAGATCGAGAGAAAAATGCGTAGGAGAAGAGACAGTTTTGCTCAACAAACAGCTGTAGACGGAGTAGCAGCTGCTTATCCACGTCCTTCTGCTTCGCCTCTGTTTGTCTAAGAAAGAAACGATGATGTTATGTTCTGTTTAGTTTAGATGTACAGTTTTAGTTCTGCTTATGTACCGAAAGAATTCAAGTTCACGGCTCGTCACAGATTTGACAACTGATATTTGTAGTGTGAGAATTGTGTGACATAAAGTTTAAATGATCTCTCATGTCTTCAACTTCAAGCTTTGTTATATATATTGTTATGCAAGACAATGGGAACAAAAGCAAGATGCATTCCATATATATATACTTTGGCTACAATATATATAGAGAACTTTGCCAAAAGGGACAACTAATCTCAACTATTACCATTTTTAGACTTTGATTACCCTTGCATTTTATAAAAATTCATATTAATATATTGAGAAGCCAATAAAATAAGGAAACATACAAAATATGATACTAACATGCATTTGTGCTTAGGAACATCAATTTTAAAATTTGTCTGAAAATATCAGTATACTTTTCTCATTTCTTATTTAGTTTATATAACAAAAAACATTTTCATCAAATAAAAAATATTGATATACTTTTCTCACCAAGTAAAACATATATTTATATAATTTCTAATATTTTAACTTAACTCTTTTACTTGATAAATAAAATTTCTAATTGTTAAAGATTTCATTTTTAATATTATGATAAGAGTTTGATATTTCTTTATAAAAATTAATTACTATCAAAACTATAAAATAAATGTATTAAATACACGCAGTATTCAAATGTTAGTTAAATATAGTTAAATTCCATAAAAGTATCCCAACTAAATGTCGTTAAGTTTTTTAGTACTCAAATTTTTCCCTTACCTAATTTGTTACTCCAACTAATTATTTTCCCATTTTAATACCAAAACTTTATTTATTTTAATTAAAAATATTAATAAATATCAAATTTAATTTTAAAAATCTCTAAGCTTTACCAAAAATTCTAATTTTATTTTTTGTTTGAGAAATAAAAGTAATTAAATTTTGTCTAATCTTAAATTTTTAATATTTTTTTACGTTTTAAATATTGAATTAGTTTGTTTTCTAAAATAAAAATATATTAATTTATTTTCGTTCCAAATTAATTTTTAAAACTTTTAAATCTTCTCCAGAATTTATTTACCGACTTTCTTATATCTTCAAGTAAAATTAGAAATTGTTTTAAAAAATTCTTAATATTAGAGATTTTTTAAAAATTTGTTTGGAATTTATTAGTATTGTTAATTAAAATATAAAAAAATCTTATGTCGTAAAATGGGTACAACTATTAAAGTTCTTAAAATCTATTCTATTAAAACAGCAGTATGACCAATTGATAAATGTTCAGTCCAACTATTTATTCCTACTTTTTACTCTTTTATATTAATAAATGTTTTTAACCGTTTCCCACGTTTTACCCCATTAAATCAAACTGTTTCATTACTCCATTAAATCAAACTGTTACATTATTCACGTGGTCTTAGTGGAATTTACGTAACTATTAATATTAATGTGGGCAAAAATATTATACACCATAATCTTCCAAAATGTCTTATAAAATATTTTTATATGAAAGTTTTGGAAATGGTGTTAAACTATGTCGTCATTGTAGTCATTTTTTTCATGTTTTATCTATGTTTTGCAGGTTTCTATTAATGTTTTTCAGTTCGAAACTGTTCAACCTTTGGATTATAATTTAAAGTTTTTGATACATCATATATATAGGTTTATAATTTTAACTAAAACAAGACTTTTAAATAAATTCAAAATATGCTCTAGAGATTCTAAATATATAAAAATACAATAATTACTATTTATTAATAATTATAATAATAACTATTTTTCTCAATATATATTCTAATATATATATATATATATATATATATTCTACTATATATTAATTGAGAAGTCACTTTAATGATTTTAGCTTATGTGTCATTCCTAGAAGAGATCTCCAATTAATTCTTTTAATTTGATTGATTGATAAGTTTTTATTTTTGATTTATTTATATCCTACTATATATTAATTTAGAAATCACTTTAGTGATTTTGGTTTATATGCCATTCATAGAAGAGCTCTCCAAATAATTTTTTTTTAAAATTTGATTGGTTGATAGATTTTTATTTTTGATTTATTTATATCATACTATATATTAATTGAAAAATCACTTTAATGATTTTGGTTTATGTGTCATTCATAGCAGAACTCTCCAATTAAATCTTTTAATTTGATTGGTCGATAGGTTTTTATGTTTAATTTGTTTAATTTTGTTTTAAAAGAAGCTAAATCAAGGACGAACTTACATTAATAATCAAACAAATCATACTTAACAATAATGAATTTCGTAGTAAAGATGGTAAACTATTTTTTTTTTCATTCCCGAGTTGGACCATGTCTTTATAGTACACAAATCGTTAAGATAATAATTTTAAAGAAAATCCTATGATTTTTGGTCCCATCAAAATCATAAATTAATGATTTATATAAGTAGAAATTAAAAAGTTGAATTGTTTATTCATATTCAAAATATAATTCGTCTCTGTTTCTTTTAATACCTCAATATATACTTTGATAATAATTAGTAAATTATAATATATTAAAATTAAATTAAGATCCTGAACAATTGATAAATGATATGTAAGTGTTTTTTACGTCAACAATTATAATTGTTATAGCTAAGTAACTACTAAGAAAATATAAATATGTTGCAAACTTTATAAATAAAATTTAAAATTAATTTCTGAAATGTATATGGCACAAATGTATAGTTATGCAACATGACCTATTTAATATGATTACCAAAAATTATATTTAGTTAAATTAATATTTAACACAAATATAATTAAAACACAAACAAATATAAAAAATTATTAAAACAAAAATTATACCCGCCCTTCTAAAGGGCGGGTCAATATCTAGTAGAAAAATTAATTAGTTAGGGTATTAAACTGAGTAACGGAAAAATTTGAATATTAAAGAACTTAACAAAATTTAGTTGGAGCATTTTTATGGAATTTTCTCTTAAATATATATACACATGAAATTAGATTATCCCAATATATTTTTAAACTATATAACTAAACCAATGTTTACATCAGATCATATTGGACTATAATTCTCATCATATCATATTTAACTAGGTGTTTTTTTCGCACATGCGGGCATAATTTTCTTACAATTTATTATTAGTTGATATTTTATTAATTCAAACCAATATAATAAGTTATGATTTATGTTTTAAAACTAATTAAAAATGACAACACTCACATAACAAAATATTTGTAAAAATATATTTTTACAAATTTGTTACTTTAATTTATTTTAATTATATTTTTTCTATTTCAATTTTCTATTTCTATAATAAAAAATATATTTTCAAGATAAAAATATAATACATAAGAAATATCTTATTTTCTCAAAATATAATTTTAATCGAAAATCATTTTTATTTTATAAGAAATTTTATATGAAATTATTAAAAATATGACAAATAATCAAAATTATCTATATCATGGAGAAATTACAAATCTGATAATTCACTTAAATTTTCTAATAGAAAGTATATGTTCAAGATAACAATCTAATACATAAGAATTTTCATATTTTTTTAAATCTAGTATTATTAGTATACATTCATTTTATTATTTAATAAATTATATATGAAAGTATTCAATTATGATAAATAAGCAAAATATAAAACCATGGAGAAGTCGATAAAGCAGCATTGCTTTCATTATATTTAATTATTAATATTTTAACTTAATTTTTAATTTCTATGATAAAAATATATTTTAAAGGTAACAATATAATATATAAGAAATATTTTATTGTCTAAAAGTATAATATTATTAATATAAATTCGTTTTATTATATGACAAACAAGCAAAATTACAAAAAATCATGGAGAAGTTACAAATCAGTCAGTAAATTCACTTGAATTTTATAATAGAAAAATATATTTTTAAAATAACAATTTAATACAAAATAATTAACATATTTTCTAAAATATCGAGATGTGATATATTTCTAAAGAATTTCAAAACCTAAATGATTATATTCTCCGCGCAATATGGATAATATCAGATCATATATCTTCTGGTATTTTTGTAACAGACCTACTTTCAAAAATTTATTCATGAATGGGTTGGAGATTAAAAAAATATGAAATTAAAAGGGTTGATAAGTGACAAAGGACCCGCAAGAGTAGTTGTATATCGAGCAGTTGTTAATTGTACAACTAG
Source organism: Eruca vesicaria subsp. sativa (assembly GCA_932364175.1). Lineage (NCBI taxonomy): Eukaryota > Viridiplantae > Streptophyta > Magnoliopsida > Brassicales > Brassicaceae > Eruca > Eruca vesicaria. Next base: position 58,537 of record CAKOAT010123710.1, on the reverse strand, counting down.
ATTCTAATCCGCGCGGTTGCACGGATTATTTATATTTATAATTTATGTTTTTAATTAAAAATTTAATGATTTTAAGATATTTTATAAATTTTGGTTTACATCCCAATTGTAATTTTTGTTTTCGGTTTCAATCCATTTTAATTGTGGGTTTCGATTTTCGGTTCTAGAAAAATAGTAATACTTCAGTTATTTATGAATTTTGGTTTGATTTGAGTTTTTTTTTTGGTTCAAATAAAAATGTTAGGACATGATAAAATTTGAATTCAATTCGAGCACGTGAGTGTGAATATGGACATGTATCTTTTAATCTTAATTCTGAAAGCCCATCCTGAACACGTTCATGGTTTTCCAAATTTTATAGTACATTATCTTCAATCCAGAAATCCATCTTGAACACGCTTGGGGTTTTCCAAATTTTAGAACACATTATTCTGAAGATTAATATACTAGATTCTAAACCCTTAAACCCTAAAACATCAACCCTAAACTCTAAACCTTAAACCTTAAATCCTATCTTAAAGATTAATATATTATTAGGAAGCCCATCCTGAACAAGCTCAAAGCTTTCCAAGATTTATAATACATTATCTTGACGATTAATATATTATCCGAAAGCCCATCATGAACACGCTCAAGGCTTTCCTAATTTTATAATACCTTATACTCAAAATTAATATATTATCAGGAAGTCCATCCTGAACACGCTTAAGGCTTTCCAAATTTTATAATACATTATACTGAAGATTAATATATTATCTGGAACTCCATCCTGAACACGCTCAAGGCTTTCCAAATTTTATAATACATTATCCTGAAGATTAATATAGTATCTAGAAGCCTATCCCGAACACGCTCAATGCTTTCCAAATTTTATAATGCATTATCCTAAAGATTAATATATTATCCGGATTCCCATTCTAAACACGCTCAAGGCTTTCCAAATCTTATAATACATTACCATGAAGCCTATCATGAACATTAATATATCATCTGGATTTTAATATATTAAGGTTTTGGGGTTTAGGATTCAAATTTCGGAAAAATATAGGGTTTAGGGATTAAGGGTTAAAGTTGAGCGTTTAGGGTTTAGATTTAGGGCTTAAATTTTATGTTTCAAGATGGTTTATAGTTGAAGTTTCAGGTTTTTAGAGTTAAAGTTTCAAGGTTTAGGGTTCTAGAATTGATGTTTCAGGGTTTAGAGTTGAAGTTTCAGGATTTAGAATTGATATTTTAGGGTTTAGGGTTTAAAGTTGAAGCTCCAAGATTTAAGGTTCTAGAACTGATGTTTCTGGGTCTAGAGATGAAGTTTCAGGGCTTAGGGTTTTAGAGTTGGATTTTTAGGGTTTAGGTTTTATAGTTGAAGTTTCAGGGTTTAGGGTTTTACAGTTGGATTTTCAGGGTATAGGGTTTATAGTTGAAGTTTCAGGGTTTAGGGTTTTAGAGTTGATGTTTCAGGGTTTAGAGTTGAAGTTTGAGGGTTTAAAGTTTTAGAGTTGATGTTTCAGGGTTTAGAGTTGAAGTTTCAGGGTGTAGGGTTTTAGAGTTGATGTTTCAGGGGTTTAGAGGTAAAACATCATGGTTTAGGGTTTTAGAGTTGATGTTTCAGGATTTAGGGTTTAGATATGAAGTTTCAGGTTTTAAGGTTTTAGAGTTGATGTTTTAGGGTTTAGAGTTGAAGTTTCAGGTTTTAGGGTTTTAACGTTGATGTTTTAGGGTTTAGGGTTTAGAGTTGAAGTTTCAGGGTTTAGGGTTTTAGAGTTGATATTTCAGGGTTTAGGGATTATAGTTGAAGATTCAAGGTTAGGGTTTAGAGTTGAAGTTTCAGTGATTAAGGTTTAGAATTAATGTTTTAAGGTTTATGGTTTAAATTTGAAGTTTCAAGGTTTAGTATTCTAAAATTAATGTTTCAGGGTTTAGAGTGGAGGTTTCAATGTTTAAGGTTTAGAGTTGAAGTTTCATTGTTTAGGCTTTTAGAGTAAATTAGTCAAAAGAAATGGTATAATGATAAATCATATATTAATTTATTATTTTTTAATCAATCAAAGAATGGGCATAAAGGTAAATCATATATGTAATAAAACTATTTTTGTGACTTTTAACCTTAGATACTAGTTTGTGGACAAAAACTTGAATTTGTGCTATTTTGGGCTTTATTTCACATTATATACCAAATAAAAAATATATGCTAATTTTGTATCTTTAGGTGATAAAAAAAAGTATATTCAGCATTTAGGATCAGAATGTACAAATATCATTTTGAAATATTAAATATTTTTATTCTAAATAAGGATTATGTAGTTATATTTTTGGTAATAGGTCGCTATATACTAGTTTTCGAAATTAATTATTGATATCTTAAATATGTTTATGAGAGAATATATCACACAATCCCCTATATATTATTTGGGAATCATTTAAAAAATTATAACTTTAAATTTGTACTAATTAAAAATAATCTCAATTATATGTGGCAAATCTCTTTGCATTCTAATTTCTATTTAACACAATTATGGATCACCTTACATATATTAAGTTTAAACACATATTTACTAGAAAGATGTTGGTCACATATCTTATTTATTATTTCTTTAAATAAAATCTACGGAGTTACCTAATGTGAGTAAAAGATATATGACAATTAATAATTTCAATATTAAACATTTGCTAACAATTTTTATACTCTCTACCATTTTTTGTTTAATATTAAAATAATTGACACAATTACATTATTTATATAATAATTTTTTTTTTGTATATTCTATATTTTGATTTTTTTAAAACGGGTATAAATTACTAAATTGTTAAATATCTCAAATAAACTTTTGTAATCAATGGTTTAAATTTTTTTTTTTTTTGGAATCAAAAAGAAACAGACTCAATTTGACTCTATAAACCATAACGGCAGCTCTGCATCTATGTGAACGACAAAAAATGGTTGTTTCCTGACACTCCGTGCTAGGCTATCCGCCTTCTTATTTTGTGTTCGTGGAATATGAATGAAAATATATAATAATCATAAAACCTTATAATGGTTTAACTTTTTATTATAATAAAATACAAATAATTATAAAATACATGAGTAAGACGTCTTATTTAATATGTTTATATTAATACATATTTATATATAATTTAAATTAAATTACATACTTATATTTTGATATTTTCATTGAAAAATATTGAGAATTTAATATTTTAATTTTAAAATTTTCATTCAATTTTAATAGTTCAAAATTTTGTTATAAAAATATATTGATAATCATAGAACCTTATAATGAGAAATTCATGTACTAAACATTCATATTTAAAATATATTATAGATATTGTTAATGTCATTTAAATTTAATTGTATATAATATATGATGGATAAAATTGATTGCGTTGATTTATTTATCATAAATGACTTTTAATAAATAAGAATAATCGTTTGATTTAAATTCACACACCAAATCCCATATATATTAATTGAGAATCATTTTAAATATTATAACCTTAAGTTTGTACTAATTAAAAAAATAATATCCTATGTAGCAGTTCTCTATGAAATTCTACTTAGAAGAATTCTAGAGCACCTCATATAAATCATAGTTTTAAAACAAAGTCTGTTGGTCTCATATAAGACATATTAAATAAATAATATATCAAACTAAATCTCATATATATTATTTCCATAAATAAAACCTATTGAATTACCTAATGTGATTAAGATATATATGAATATTAATGATTTTAAATAATAAAGTTTTCTAAACACTATGTATACTTTATATCATTTTTTTTTAAATTTTTTATTATTCAAATAAGTTACATAACTACACTAATCATATAATCAAAATTTAGATTTTTTTATATATGTTGTATTTTGAAATTTTCAATACGGGTATAAATTACTAAATCTGTTGAAAATCTCACATAAACTTTTGTGATCAAGGTCTAAATTTTTTTTTCTATAATAAGTTACAAGGATTATAAAATCATATAAATAAATAATTTAATTTTAATAGGTGTTATGTTTTAATATACATATGTATATATATATATATATATATATATATATATATATATATATATATCTCACATCGTAATAAATAATTTTATTTTAAACATAATTATAATTTAAAATTTAACTTAATGTTTTATAAAAATTATTTTTTATTCAAAAATTAATTTTTAAAAATATTATTTTCTGATATTACTAGACAAATAAATAAAGTCTGTTAAATTCGTTTTGGAAATTTATATATTTTAAATGCGAATATTCTACCAACTGCTTTTTGAGAAAGCATTAGGGAACTTGATAAAGTTCTACCAATTAAGCCATGTGACACTTCATTTATTTTCTATCTCTTGAACACTGAAAAGTAAAAAGATATATGAACCGGACCCATTAAATTATAACTTTTGATATACAGTTCTAATTACAATTGTTTCTGATCCTACATATAGATAATTATATAAAAATTCTAAAAGTTCAAATACATATAAAACAATCATATGTAAATTTTAAATTTGTGAATACTAAAATCATATATTTTAATTACATACACTCATCATGCTTAAGGTGCATGTCTTATTCTAGTCGTTTGTTATATTGTATGACTCATTATTTTTTAACTCCGATATTTTGGTAACATACATAAGGCGTATATTAATTATGCCAAGAATATGGTTTGTTGTAGATTTATAAGAAAGTTAAATGAGTTTCCATTTGACATATTGTATCCCTTATATATTAAAAGAGAAGCATTACAACATTTGAAACATGACACGTGTCATCAGGAGAACGATTCTTAAAATTCCCTAGAGAAATATGTTGGTCCATCTAAATATAAACTATAGTTGTCATTAAACTAACCATAAAATTAATGATTAATGTAAAAAATTATTATCCATTCTTTCCTTAAATGAAAGATACGGAATTACCTAATATGATTAGATTATATATGAAAATTTATATATCATCAATCATCTTTGTTTAATTCTTTGTTACTAAAATAAATTACACAATTACATTAATCATATAATACAATTTTAGATTTTTTTTCGTATATGTCGTATTTTGAATTTTTTAAAACGGGTATATATTACTAAAATTGTTAAAAGTCTCTCATAAACTTATCTAATCAATGGTTTGAATATTTTGGTTTAATAAGATACAAATGATTATAAAACAATATAAGCTAGTTGAGAAAAAAAAAAGGAATATGAGTAAGAAGTCTTTTTAATAGGTGTTTATATATACATATTCTTTTTAATAGGTGTTTATATATATATATATATATTTAACGTCGTCTAAATCAAACTATATACCATATAAAATACATATATTTTGTTATTTTTTAACAAATATTGAGAACTTATTTTTTTAGTTTTGATATTTGCACTGAATTTTTAAAAATGATTATAAATTACTAAAAATATTTAACATTCTACACTAAAAAACTTTACCACTAGTTTAAATTTTTTTATAAAAATGCACATAATCATAAAATTACATGAGTAAAAACCTTATTTAATAAATATCCAAATTAAAAATATATTATATATCTAGGTCAATATCATTTAATTTAATTATATATCATAGTCAATAAACAAAACTGTTTGTTTTGATTTATATACCATAAAATGATTGTAAATAAACAAGACTGATTGTTTGATTTAAACGTGCTAATTTAGTTATATATATATATAATAGTTACTGATTTCTCAACTATAAAATATACGTTTATTACTTTATTATTTCCTAATACCAAAAACATAAAATAAATATTAATACATAAAATAAAAACAGAGTACTTAGAAATTGGATTATGAGGCAGTCACTTATGTACTCTGACCATCATTACTGAGTACCTTTTAGATATATCTCACTGAAAAATCTTCTGGGAAGCTGGCCTCTTGGTAATCTCTTGGAGAATCATTCTCGCCAAGTTATTTAAGGTAGTATGGGAGTTCCTGGCCGCCACCACTGTTGATCTGCAATATGTTAGAGGTTAGAGGGGTGGTCAGAGATTGTCACATTTGTAGACAGTGGACAAATGGTGGTCAGAAAATAACAAACCTCATCAAGAGCCATAGCAGCTGCGTCCGGCTTGGTAAGCTTATCTATGTCTTTGTCAAACACCACATAAGTCACACTATCATTCACATCATCAACTGATAATTCGACATGGTACCTATTTTAAAATTTGATATTAGTAAAGGTAATTATAAGATAGTATAATATCTTAAATATCCATGAATATGAAATCTTTGCACCTGATAACACCGGTGATATTGGGATTAACACATTGGTAGCAATAAAGCGAGCTGCCAGATTTCTCTAGTTTCCTGCTGCATCAAGTGCAGGATAAAGTTAATATATACACCGTAGCTATAGTTTAGTAACGAATATATATATTACCATTTAAGCTCAATAATAGCACATATCCAAGATATAAATCAAACTTAAAGGCTTGGCTAGAAGGCAGAACTCTTTCTTAACTGGCCACAAGCAAGCCCACGAGAATCAAATCATCGCCCAAAAGCAACAACTGCTCATTTTTTTATCAAAACAACAATGCTAGCTAAAAATTTTAGTTTGAATATTGCATATTGTTTGTAGCTTTTTCAATGGGGAATAGTCAAAAAAACCAAAGAATAACGATCAATAAAGGGCCAAAAAAGTTCCGTACCTTGTTGTTAACCGCAAGATAGATTTTGGAATACCATGTGTCATGCCTCTCCGTTTGGCAATGAGCAAAACACAAGTTAAGAAACACTCCGTTCTTACTTGGCTTGGCGAAACCTTTGATCAAATTCACCATACGAGTCCTGAAATTTGTCAAACATTAATTCAAAAGCAAGAACAAAAAAAATAGTTAGTTGATTATTCAAAAATCAAGTACATTATTAGCTCACGTTCCACCTTGCAAGAACTGGATCTGAGTTGCATTGCACTTGGTGTAGTCAAGTCTACAATCATGCCAACTTCCACTTGGATCTGCAGTTTTGGGAGCTAAACTCTCTTGGATCTGCACAAACTATATATCAAAATACACATTTTTCCTATATAGATAAAACCGAGGGTTAAAAAAGAATATAAACTAACCTGCCACGAATCGTAGGCAGTATTTAGAATAAACAGTGGAGTCTTGATTTGGTTGATTAGGTTTTGCGGGAAAAAAACACTGCAGTGTTGAATCATTAAGTATATTTTTGAAATATCTGCCTACCTGGTTTTACTACAGAGATAGAAAGATTAGAAACCATACTGAAGTTGGATTAAGACTGTTTAAACACTCCTTAGTGAGCTTTGTTTCCAGATTCTGTAGAAGCATTACACAATCTTTGATTACTATTCTTGAGACAAAGTGTAACACATTGAAAATGTTTGTGTTTGTACCTGTAACTTTACCACACCAGCATATAAACACCTAAGAGATCGACCTCCAGAGACATCGATGCTTCAGTTACAAAACAACTCAATATATATACCAAAATAATAACGTAGTTGTTAATGAAAGAGATTAATTAGAAAATTACTCATGCGTCAAGGAAAAAGCCAGCATCGGTCAAACATTTCACTCTAGTAGAAGGAGGAAACATATTCCCAAAATCATCACACCGTAAAATGGCTGCAAGACCTCCAGCAGAACATCCAGAGAGCAGAGCCTAATGTGACATAAAGGTCAAAGCAGAGTACATATATGAAAGCAAAAGAAAAGAAAAAAAATAGTTTACCTGTTTGGCTTGACACATTTCCTTTGCCATCAAATCTTCCATAGCAGCTAACCATATTTTTTTTCTCGGAACTGAAGTTGAGCCTAAAATAACATATAAGAATCAATGTTTTCAGCTTAGCTAACCTTATTTTCGCTGTCTCCGCTAAAGTATCCACCGACACAGTACCTAACTTTCACTCTCGTCCAGTTATAAAAGTCTGCAAACAAAACATTTGTATTAGCAGCCTAAACCGAGATAACATCATATAGAGTAATTTGTTAGACACTAACCTGGATTCTCCGCGGATTGGTCACTTAGAATTCCTGTAAAAGGTATATTTTTGTCCATGTACTTAGAAGATCCATGACGGCTTGTTTTGCGGTATACAAAATTTCGAATGGTGTCACACCATCCACCTCCCTATCACAACATAAAACACGACCATGCCACGTATAATATTGTGAATATATATAAGCATAGACAATATCTTTATGATGCAACTTCTTCTAATGTCCCTCTCTTCATCATTTCTTACCACACAAAATACACAAACCAAAACTTTTCGGCAGCAGCTGAGATGATTGGAGGAGAGAGAAAGCTTAGGAGGAGGCGAACCATCGGAGAAGAAATCGTAACGATTCAAGACTTTGGAGAGATTCACGGCCGAAGGAGAGTTTGTGTTACCCATGATCGATCGCCAGTGGGATTTAGTGTGACCGCAGGAAGACGTGAGATTGCCCGTTGTGTCTTAGCCGTTGAGTGTTGAAATCATGGAGTTTAAAATTTGATCGCTGGAACAGGAATCGTCGGAACCATCTCGAAGCACAGAAGGAGGGAGCTAGGGTTTTGCCTCAACTCTAGGCTGTGAAATTCAACTGATTACGATGCTATTTGACATGGAGAGGATGAGAGGAGATGAGAGGCGTCGGGGAAGGATGAGAGGAGATGAGAGGCGAGGAAGAGAACGGCTTGACCTAAATCGATAATGGGCTCACTTTAAAAAAATTTGCAAGCCCAAATAAATTTACGTCCAACCGAAAAACAATCCCACATGGCAGTGACCTAGCAGAAAATGCAGCCCTTAATGGCTGACGTGGCAGCATAACAGGGGAGAGTAGTCCCTTTTTAGTATAGTATAGATAACATCACTTTTGATTTATATTTATATTAATAACATTTTCAAGAAAAAAACAAATATGCATCTAACTTAAAGTATATTTTTTTGCATAAAAACAAATTAGATACATAATTATAAGTATATATATATATATATATATATAATATTTTAATAACAGACGTCTATTGCTATTAAAACAATAGAAAATAAGGAAAATAAAAATACATATATTATTAATTTTAAAATTGTCGCTTATTTTTCTAAACTTTTTGTTTATTTTCTAAAATTTTCGCGTATTAATAATTTCATGTTTATATGGAAAATTAATATTAGATATTTATATGAAAAATCAGATGTGTAGTTATTTAAAGGAAATTATTTATCTTAAACAAATGCCTACTGACTTAGTACTTATTTTTAACCCATATATTTTATTGGAACTTGAAAATAAGGTTCGTCAAAAAGGCCCATTACAATTAAAATAAACTTATAGATTTTTAATTATAATTAAATCAATTTCTTACTTAACCTTGCAAATAACATTCTGTACAAAGGAATATTACAATTAAAATAAAATTATAAACTTTTTTTTTACAATTTTAGATATTTAGTATTTTAAAACAGAAAGTATAATATTAAATATTTCTAAGAAAAATATTTTTCTAATATTTTAATTTGTAGGAAAATTGTATTAAATAGTTATTATTATTTATTCAATTAAACCCACGTTTTAAAAAAATACTATTGTTAAATAATTATTTATATGGAAATATACTTTTTACAGTTTTTAAATACTTCTTACAAAAGGAAAACAAATTTTTTTAAAGTATATGTTTAAGATATTTCAAAAGTAAAATTAACTATTAAATTGATTATTTTTGAATTTTCTAAATTTAATATATTTTTAACAGAAAATACTATTAAACAATTTTAAGATTAATATTTGGTAATGTGATCAAAAATTTTCATTCAAAAAATGTTTAGTATTTTATAACTATTTTAAACCCACATAATAAAAATTTATATTATTAAATAATAATTATTTATATGGAATATAATATTTTACAGATTTTTTACTTAAGATTTTTTTTTCAAAAGGAAAATTAACTTTTAAATTATTTTAGTCAAAGTTTTCTTTAAAAGACTGTTATTTCACTACAAGAAAACACAAATATAGCTAGGACGGCTATTCCTAGTTATTTTCTCGTAAAATAGGGTTTACGAAGAATTAATGAGGAAACGTAAATCGTCGTGACATGTTCGTCGTAACTCGACTTTCCTTGCGCTTTCCTCGTTAATTTACGATGAAAAGTTTCCTCGTAAAGTCGTCTACAGTATTTCCTCGTAAACGCCTCGTAACCTTTTCCTCGTTAAAGCCACATAACACTTTCCTCATAAAGCCCTCGTAATGGTTTCCTCGTAAAAGCCTCGTAATGATTTCCTCGTTATAGCCACGTAAACTAATCCTCGTAAAGTCCTTGTAGATTTACGAGGAATTGACTTCGAAACCTTTTTTCCTAAATTAAAAATAATAATCAAAATATATAAATAAGTATTTTTTAAAAAATTAAAATTTAAAATTCAAATAATAGAAGAAAATTAAAATATGTATGCATAAATATTTAGGTTTTAAATTTCTAATACAATAAAAAAAAACTAGGGGTGTTGCTCGTGAAACTACCGGACGAAGTCTTCACTCCTCTCTACCTCGTCGTCCTCCTCATGGTTGCTTGGCTGTGGCTGTGGAGGTGGCTGTGGGTGTGGAATCCCTAATTGTTCCCGCCTGGCACGCATCATCATCTCCAATTGCGGATTTTCAACCGTCAAAATGTCCAGAAAACCTTCGAGAGAACCCATTTGAGCTTGCGTCATGCTCAAATCAAAACGCGTCGCGTGCAACTCTGAACGCAGCTGAGCAGTCTCATTGTCCCGCTCCTGAGTATAAGACGATGTCGCTCTTGGGACATCGTTAACGGAACCAAACCCCACAATACGTCTTTTTTCTTAGGAACGACCTGTAAATAAAAGATTAATGTTAGTTAATGAAAAAAACAGAAATTAAATGAATATAATAATAAGAAAACAAATTTACCTTCTCGTAAATCTGATCCACGTCAGGTGTGGATAATATGACGGGTGTCCCATCGGGAGACTGCTGAGACAGCTAGGTTTGGCGCTCCTCAACCCGAAAAACAACCTCGATGTAGATTCGCTCGGACCTAGGATCTACAAATTTCCTAGCCTTGTTCTTGTGGGTCCTCTCGTAAAGCTCTTTGAGAGATGGAAGAACTTCTGTCTCTTTAGCCTAAAAATATTTTTAAAATTAAAATATATATGTATATTAAAAAATTTACATATTACTGGGAACATGCCAATTACCACCACGAGGAGCTGTTTCTAGTGCACAGTAGTAATTGAATGCCGTTCCAGTTTGTTCTCCAATTTAAAATAGAGGAGTAGTGTCTTTGACCACCTTTTTGTGTCTGAACAATGTCTTGTTTCTTTGGTATGGGTGGTAAAGGGGAAGAAATCGACGGTGACAATCGAACCAACTTGTTTTCCTACCATTCTTTAACTGAAACGCATATGTCATTCCATTACAATATGGACAAGCTAATCTCCATGTGTAGTCCATCCAGACAACATCCCATATGCAGGAAAGTCACTTATGGTCCACAAAATAATCGCTCGCATCGTAAAATTTGTTATCATTGAACAATCATATGTCGTCCTCACCCCTATTGACCACAAATCTTTCAACTCTTTTATTAGTAGTTGTAGAAAAACATCGAGAGATCTTTTTGGATGCTTTAGAAAAAGTATTAATATGGTCAAAAATATAAAATCTCGTCGCATGCACATCTCTGGTGGCAGGTATACGGCGTAAGAAAGACTGGCCACAATGAATATTGTCTCCCAGACATTTCAAATGAACTAAATTCACCAGTGCATAATCCAAGATACACATTCCGGCTATTGCTAGCGAAATGTGGATGTACTTTGTTAAAATGTTTTCAAGCTCTTGCATCTGATGGATGAGTCATCTCCCCATCCGTCTGAGTATGCTCGGCGTGCCATCTCATCCCTCCAGCAGTCTCCTCAGATTGGTACAATCTTTTCAATCTGTCTGTGATTGGTAGGTACCACATCCTTTGGTATGGTACCCTATTCCGTCCTCGTCCTTGTGGTTTGAATCATGTCTTCTTACAGAATCGACATTCTTCTAACTGCTATCATCTCCCCAGTAAATCATGCAGTTGTCGATGCATACACCTATCATCTCCGAGGGCAACCCAAGAATATAAACCAATTTTTGAATCTCATAATAAGATTCAGTAGACACATTGACTTCTGGCAAATACTCTTTAAACAAGTCTGACCATGCATCCATGTAATTTTCAGGTAGATTGTGATCGGTTTTAATACTCATCATTCTAACAGCCAACAACAATTTAGAGAGACCTTCTCTACAACCACTGTAAATTGGCTCATTTGCAGCTTCTATGGTACGGCCGTGGAATGGTTGTCTCTCCCTCGATCACTTGAAGGGGGCGTGGGTGGATGATGTAAGATGGCGATGGACTTCACCTGCGAGCTATGGACTGCTCAGAGGTTGTTTTGCGACTCAAAGACACATGATCACCCTGTATAGTCTATGATGGGTTCACGAGAAGATTCCTTTCCTTAAGTGAGTTCAATGTTCTTGATGCTGAACAGAGAAAGCAGTTCTCCTCAGAGAAGAAATCGACAGAAAAGTCTTCTGATAAATATAATGCTTCTCTTTAACCAGTACTTGTTTTTCTCTTCTCAGCTTGTACTGATCTAACATGAACCTTCTCAAGGACGTGGTGCCTCTTGTTCCTCCTTTATTTTTACTCCGGCTACTCAGTATCACACCATCCTCTCTCCCTTCAAAAAGATTTGACCTTAAATCTTGTTCTTTAGGAGTGAAGGAACCTTGCAAATCAAGCTTCTATGAAACTATTTTCTGCACCAAATTGTTGTTACTTCTTCTACTCACACTCAAGCTTCCTCCTGGTTCAAAAACAAGTTGTTGCAGACCCTTGAGAACTCTTAGATGCGTCCCTATGCTGAGCTGAAGAGATACCTTAAGCTTGATCAGTAACTCACAAGATAAATTCTTAAAATTTTCACCTTGATCAACCATAGAAAGCAACACTTCAGGAGCTTCAGATGACTCTTCTAGCACTGCATCTTCTTTCTTTTTTTGATCAGGAACGTGCCCACACCAAAATTGAGTTTCTCTGTCCTGTTCAGCATTAATTAGATCATACACCTCAGCTTCCAAACCTTGTTGTATTTTCTCTTGTTTCAATTGATCAGCCATGCTATCTTCTTGACTGAGAATAACCAGTTCTGCTGCGATCTCTGGATCCTTCTCTGCTGGTGCCTTGTTATAACAACTCGGCTCATCAGCTACTGAGGTTGGTCATGGTCTTAGCCTCTTTTGTTGGCTTTGTACAGCTGCTTTGCATTGGTGTTGTATTTCATTCTTGAGACAAGTCTGAAACTGTGGGCTGTCCAAATCAAGTTGTGCAGCAGATTTCTGAAAACTTCTTGGTGCATCACGCCTGCAAAAGGTCCTTGGATCCTCTCTGGCTGACCTAGGTTGTGCTCTAGATGAACTAGAAGTACTAGGCAACCACTCCAAATCACGTTGACCATAGCTTTTGGACACAAACCTTTTCTTCATTATGGTTTTTATCTCAAACCATGAACCAACTTGTGGTTCTCCATTGAATCTCCTAATCTTAGCAAGTTGATTCCACCATGTGAGTGCATATCCACAGAAACCAGTGACTGCTAGATGTACCCTCTTTTTTCAGTGTAGTATTTGTAGCCAAAAATAAATTCCATCTTCTGTTCCTATTCTAAGTATGCATATGCATCAATTTTTCCATAGAAAGATGGAACTGTGAACTCTTCTTCATATCTAGACATAGAAGATAGGTTGGTAACTAACAGATCTCGTGGTCTAAGGTGAAGAAATCAAACCCTAACCTTCAAGTGGCTCTGTTACCACTTGGTACGGCCGTGGAATGGCTGTCTCTCCCTGGATCACTTGAAGGGGGCGTGGGTGGATGAAGTAAGATGGCGATGGACTTCACCTGCGAGCTATGGACTGCTCAGAGGTTGTTTTGCGACTCAAAGACACAGGATCACCCTGTATAGTCTATGATGGGTTCACGAGAAGATTTCTCTCCTTAAGTGAGTTCAATGTTCTTGATGCTGAACAGAGAAAGCAGTTCTCCTCAGAGAAGAAATTGACAGAAAAGTCTTTTGATAAATATAATGCTTCTCTTTAACCAGTACTTGTTTTTCTCTTCTCAGCTTGTACTGATCTAACATGAACCTTCTCAAGGACGTGGTGCCTCCCGTTCCTCCTTTATTTTTACTCCGGCTACTCAGTATCACACCATTCTAACATTTCATAAAACTTTTTCGCATCTAAGTTAGGTTCTTCAACTTCATCATCATGAGTTACAAATGCATCACCTACCATATCATGAACCCTATCACAATCTACCATCTATTCCTCCTGGTGATAACTATTTTCATTATGCAAATGATCAACGTCCAGTTCATCCTGAAAATTGCTATCACTACTGCTAGCTTCATTCTCACAACTATAATCTTCTCCATGTTGATACCAAATGTTTGATCCAAAAATGGTGTGTTTGTAGAATCATAACAATAAAATATTTAAGAATTGAATCCTTAAATCCTTGAGGTTTAGAAGAAATCAAAAAAGAAATCAAATGAAAAATAGAACATCAAATAGATTTTATTGATCATAGATTCATTACAAAATGATTTTCAGTGTAAAGTGAATCTATAACTCTCTATAAGAAGTGCTCTAGGTTTTAAAAGAAGAAAAGGATCCTTTCTAAGAAGGAGGTAGCTCCTTATTTATAGAAAGATGAAGCCTAGGGCTTCCTAGCAATATGAGCCTAATTCATTGTCTAATGGGCCTTGATTGGAGGTTGAAATCCACCCCCAACAGTAAGTCCCCCCAAGTTCATAGAGAGAGATACGACATCGATCTCTGTGAACTTTACGAATAGGGTTTATTAGACAATGAACTAGACACATTCATGCCTATGATGGTTTAGGCGAGTTTTCTTTAAACTCATACTTAATGAAAGACAAGCTTACTAAACTCATGCCGAGACGAAGGCGAGTTTACTGAACTCGTGCCTAGTAGAAGGAGAGATTATGTAAACTCGCGCCTAGACAAGGATGAGTTTTTGTAAACTTGTGTCTAACAATAAGCGAGTCGATTGAAAACTCGTTCCTAATAAAAAGCAAGTTCAATTTAAACTCATGCCTAGTATACAAGTTTACCGAACTTGCCGATCCGAAGTCTCGTGTCGGGATCGTTGTATGCCGAGCAAGTTGTTGGCTTGTATGTTCGTCAGGCTATGATGATGTCAAGAGACATGTTGGCTTGTGCCGCTTGTAGCTTGTACTGCTTCTGCCAAGCTCACGGCTGACGATGGCAACCTCAGTGGAGACAAGATTCAACGAAAATTTCTTGACTTTGTTGTTGCAGAGATCTGGCCGAGCAAAGGAGGGAAGAGATGGACCAGGTTGAAACGGAACAGCACTCACAACTGAGAGGAGGAACAGAACAGCACTCGTGACTTCTTGGATCGAAAAATGAAAGGAGTTGGAGTCGCCGGGAAACCAGTCTCCGGAATCGCATTAGAGAAGGAGTTGCGAGATTTTTTGGGCTCAGCTTGGGCTTCTCTTCTTGAAATTAGTCTCCTTGCCAAGCTGTCATCGGTTCGTCGAGAAAAACACCACATCAACTCATCCATCGTCCAGATCAAAATTTGTCTTCATTTTATCACTAGCCCACCAAGTGCTCGATGAAAGTCCCACAAGAAGGACCAAGCTTCACTTGGACTTGAGTCTTCGGTTGGCTTCATGATAAAGCTTCATCCCTTCTCTTGAAACCAACGGAGCTTGTCAAGATCTCTAGTTGTCGGAATGGAAGCTCGAGAAAGCTTTTTTTTTTTTCTTTACCATAGATCCAGGGTTCTTTCAAGTTTGATTTGCTTCGAAGATAGTTCTTCTTGGCCTCCTCCTTCTAGCGCCGACTGTTTGATCCAAAAATGGTGTGTTTGTAGAATCATAACAATAAAAGATTTAAGAATTGAATCCTTAAATCCTTGAGGTTTAGAATAAATCAAAAAAGAAATAAAATGAAAAATAGAACATCAAATAGATTTTATTGATCATAGATTCATTACAAAATGATTTTCAATGTAAAGTGAATCTATAAGTCTCTATAAGAAGTGCTCTAGGTTTTAAAAGAGGAAAATGATCATTTCTAAGAAGGAGGTAGCTCCTTATTTATAGAAAGATGAAGCCTAGGGTTTCCTAGCAATATGTGCCTAATTCATAGTCTAATGGGCCTTGATTGGAGGTTGAAATCCACCCCCAACACCAAATATAATAATGTGGCATGAAACCTCTATTTATTAAATACTTCCAAACATTTTCATTAGGGCACATAATTTGGCATTCCAAATATAATAATGTGGCATCTAGATTTTATGTTTAAATCTATTTAAACATTTTCATAATATTTTTAAACATTTTGTATAGAAATTTATCTTAAAATAATGTTTAGTGTTAATTATTTTAGACATTTTTTTAAAAAATGCTATTGTTAAAATTTTATTTATATGGAAATTTTTTTAAAAAATGTTCTTTGTTTAAGAATTTTTAAAAAGGAAAATTATATTTGTAGATTATTTTTATATTTTCTTGGTTTAAGTTTTTTTTTTTGAAAGAAAACTGTTATTTAACACATATCATAATCTTAAATACATAATTGTCATGTATCGCAGTCATATTAATTAGTAACTTTGAAAAATCAAGCTTATAATTATCTTAAACCCATGTTTTAAAAAAGAAATATCCTTGTTAAAATTTATTTATATGGAAATATTAAAAAAGGTTTTTTGTATAAGAATTTCAAAAAGGAAAGTTAACGTTTTAAATTGTTTTTATATTCTTTTGGTTTAAGTTTTTTAAAAATAAAAAATAACACATGTTGTTCAACACATGTCAGAATCTTAAATATATAATTTCCATGTTTCATAATCATCTTAATTAGTAACTTTAAAAAATATATTATTATTAAATATTATTTATTTGCAGATATAATTTTTACAGTTTTTGTTTCAGATTGTTTTTTTTTTTAAAAAGAGAAACTAACTTTTATAAAATTTATATTTAAGATTTTTGAAAAGGTAAAACTAACTATTAAATTTTTTGGTTTAAGGTTTTAAAAGAAATTCTTATTTAATACATGTGATAATTTTAAATAAATAATCAGCCATGTGTTGTGACTATGTTAATTAATAATTTTAAAAACTGAGCTTTATATAATAAGATAGACTAGATTTTGACCCGCGCTTGAAAAGCGCAGAAATTTTTTATGATTAAAAATTTATATAATTGGATTTTGTCTTAATTTAAAAAATATTTTGATATAAATTCAGTTCACCAAAATTTGTGGTGATAATTGTTTTTCATTAGTTTTTAGTTTCAGTTTTTATTTTTAGATTTTGGTTTTTGGTTTTTAGTTTTTAAGTTTCTACTTTTCTATTTTAGTTTTTGGTTTGGGTTTTTAATTTTTAAACCCGCTGAGTTAGTTTGAACTAATATTACCAACAAACAAATCTCAAATAACCAAACATCTAATTTAATACTGAAAAGATCATTACAATTTTTTTTAAAAAAAAATTGAAATAGTTTATTTTGTAAAGGGAAAATTCCATATAAATTCTCCAACTAAATTCTATTAAGCTTTTTAATACCCAAACTTTTTCACTACCTAGTTTAATACCTCAACTAATTATTCTTTCCATTTTAATACACCAAATTTTATAACTGTATCTATTTTAATACTCAAACTTTGTTTATTTTAATTAACAATACTAATAAATTTCAAACGAAATTTTAAAAAATCTCCAAAATCTAAGAAAAAATATTTAAATTTTCTAAGTTTATGTGAAGATTTAAGAAATAAGGTAAACAAACTCTGTAAGAAAATTTAATGTTTAAAAAAAAAGTTTTTGAAGGAAAAAAAATAATTTACTTTTTATTTTAATAAAACAAACTAAATTCAATATATAAAACTTAAAAAACTTATTCCAAAACTTAAGATTATAAAAAATTTATTTAATTTCGTTACTCAAACATATAATAAAATTAATTTTTTTTGTGAAGTTTAGACATTTTTAAAATTTCATTGGAAACTTATTAGTATTGTTAATTAAAATAAACAAAGTTTGAGTATTAAAATTGATACAGTTATAAAAGTTGATGTATTAAAGTGGGCAGAATAATTAGTTGAGGTTTTAAACTGGGTAGTGAAAAAATGTGGGTATTAAAAAGCTTAATAGAATTTAGTTGGGGTATTTATATGGAATTTTCCCTTTTGTAAATAAACAAAGCAAAAAAATATAACGTGTGTTTTCAGCTTTTAGTTTTGGATTTTAGTTTTTAGATTTGGTTTTTGGTTTTTCTTTACATTTTTTAATCAGTAAATTATTTAAGAAAAATAAAACAATAAATTATTTAAAAGTTACCATTGAAATTTATCAAAACAAAGTGATTGTTATTTAAAACAAAAAATATATTAACATGTTTTAAAGTACATGATTTAAATACATGATTAATAATAGATAATTTTGTTTTGTTAAAAATATTAAATATCTTTTGGGTCTGAAAATAATAATTGATTTTTTGATCTTTTAAGGTGAAAAGTTTATTCAATATTTTTGGAGTTTTTTTCTTAATACGAAGACCAAAAACCAAACTATATAATTTGTTCAAAAAAAAAAGTAAGCCCAAGACTATATTCCATAAATCACCACTGGTTTAATTTAAGTATAATTAGTAGATTTTCATATTCAATATTTAATATATATTCTTTTAGAACATTCCATATTTATAGGAGAAAAAATGTGTTTTCGTTATACACATAGATACCTGCCGTATTTTGAAGGTAGTTTACATTAAGGTCGTCTCTTTACACTAATTGTGTTGGTTTAATTTAAGTAATACGGTTCAATCAATTATATTACTTATATTCTTTGTAACATTCTAGAAAAGGTCCAAATTTAAATGAAAACTTGTATCAGTAGATAAAAAGAATGACTCTATTTTAATAGAATAGACTAGATTTTGATCCGCGCTTGAAAAGCGCGGAAACTTTTTATGATTAATTTATATAATTTGATTTTGTCTTAATTTAAAGAATGTTTTGGTATAAAATTAGTTTACCAAAATTTCTGGTGATAGTTGTTTTTCATTAGTTTTTAGTTTCGGTTTTTATTTTTAGATTTTGATTTAAATTTTGGTTTTTGGTTTTTAGTTTTTAAGTTTCTATTTTTGATTTTCAGCTTTTGGTTTGGTTTTTTAATTTTTAGACCCGCTGAGTTAGTTTGAACTGATATTACCAACAAACAAATCTCAACTAATCGAACATGTAATTTAAAACTGAAAAGATGACAAAATAATTTTCTAAATTTTTTGAAATAGTTTATTTTGTAAATAAAAAAACAAAAAATATAACCTGCGTTTTCACTTTTTGGTTTTGGATTTTAGTTTTTAGATTTGGTTTTTGGTTTTGCTTTACATTTTTTTTAAATATGTAAATTATTTAAGAAAAATAAAAGAATAAATTATTTAAAATTACCATTAAAATTTATTAAGATAGAGTGATTGTTATTTAAAATAAAAATATTAACATGTTTTAAAGTACATGATTTAAATAAGTGATTAATAATAGATAATTTTGTTTTGTTGAAAATAGCAAATATTTTTGGACTAAAAAATATTAACATGTTTTAAAGTACATGATTTAAATAAGTGATTAATAATAGATAATTTTGTTTTCTTGAATATATTAAATATTTTTGGGCCTGAAAATAGTAATTGATTTTTGATCCATTAAGGTGAAAAGTTTATTTAATGTTTTTTGGAGTTTTTCTTTAATACTAAGTCCATAAACCAAACAATTAAATGTCATAAAAATAAAAGTAAGCCCAAAAATCCTTTTTATAAATAACCGTCGGTTTAATTTAAGTGATTCGGTTCAATCAACTATATAACTTGTATTATTTGTAACACTCTAGAAAGAGTCCAAATTTAAAAGACAATTTGTATCAGTAGATAAAAAGAATGATTTTATTTTAATAGAATAGATGATGATATCTAAAGGAAAAAAAAAAGAAAGAGAAAAGAGATAATTCATTCCTTCTAGATATTTTGTTTTATAAGAATTTTCTGTAATCTCTCTTTTTGGGGGCAAATGATTTTCAGTAATTTATCTTTATTTAACTTTTCATAGTTAAAAACAAACAAGAAACCCTAAGGTTCTTGCATCGCCGTCGGATAATTCCGTTAACACTATAAAACTCAAAATCGCTATCTCCTTCATCTTGTCGCTATTAGGGTTCTTATTAACATAAAACACACAGTAACATGGAAACTCTTGTGAATTAGTTTGAGTAGAGCCTAAAAGTTTTGATCTTTGTGTTACTTCTAACTAAGAACTGATTGTATATATTCGAGGTAGAAAGGTCTCATCTTTAAGAGTTTTTCTTGTTGTTGTTCGGTAATAATGATTCCTGAACTGGGAAGAAGGCCGATGCTTAGAGGAAACGGAGATTCCTCCTTTGGGGATGATTACGAGAAAGAGATTGGAGCTTTGCTTAGCGAGCAGCAGCGACGGCAAGAGGAAGCTGATGAGCTCGAGAAAGAGCTTAACTTGTACAGAAGCGGCTCTGCTCCGCCCACCGTGGACGGTTCCTTTAGCGCCGCCGGAGGGCTTTTCAGCGGCGGAGGTGGGGCTCCGTTTTTGGGAAATGGGTTTGGCTGTGAGGATGAGGAGTTTAGGAAAGATCCAGCTTACTTGTCTTATTACAATGCTAATATGAAGTTGAATCCGAGGTTGCCTCCTCCTTTGTTGTCTAGGGAGGATTTGAGGGTTGCTCAGAGGGTTAAAGGGAGTAGCGCTGTGTTAGGTGGTATTGGTGATAGGAGGAAAGTGAATGATAGTCATCAATCTTTGTTCTCTATGCCGCCTGGTTTTGAGCAGATGAAGAAGCAAGAATTTGAGCCTGAGAAAACTAATGCTTCTTCTTCTGAGTGGGATGCTAATGGGCTTATCGGTTTGGATCTTGGAGGCAAGCAGAAGAGTTTTGCTGATATCTTTCAGGTTGGTTGAAACCTCTCTTTATCATTTCAATCTACGGCTTTTTGGTTGTCTAAATTTTTGTTTTTGCCATAACTTTGTTCTCTGTTATTTCTTTTGTGCCTTGGCTTTATGGTGTTTGCTTTAAAAGCCTAGTTATGCAAGCATACATGTGGCCGATTGTGATACTTTTATTAAGGAAATTAGTAGACGAAAATCCATATTTGATTGTACTTCTTTTTGCAGGCTGACATGGGGCTTGGGAATCCCATTGCACAGCAGCCCTCACGTCCTGCAAGTCGTAATGAAAAAGGCGACTACGCAGATAATCCGTCTTCATATGCGTCACAAGGCATAGGTGCACAACCACCGTTCAGCTATGCAGCTGTTCTTGGTTCTTCATTGTCTAGGAATGGAACTCCAGATCCGCAGGCCGTTGCTAGGGTGCCTAGTCCCTGCCTTACTCCCATTGGAAGTGGAAGAGCTAGTGCAAATGATAAGAGGAACACAAGTAATCAAAGCCCTTTCAATGGGTCTGGTCTCAACGAGTCTTCTGATCTCGCCTCTGCTCTGTCTGCTATGAACCTGTCGGGCAGTGGTGGGTTAGATGAACGTGGTCAGGCTGAGCAGGATGTCGAAAAGGTCAGGAGCTATATGTTTGGTGGTCATAACGAAGTTAATCAACAGGGGTTCCCAAATGACTCTAATCAAGCTCATAAGTCAACTGGTTCTCGGAGGAATCCACAATTGAGAGGGTCACAAGGATCTGTCTATAACAGGGGAGTTGGGCTACCTGGTCCTTACCAGCATCAGTATCTTGATAGCCCAAACTTTGGCCTGAACAACTGTGCGTTAACTCCAGATGTAGCTTCTATGATGGCTAGCCAGCTTGGGACTAGTAACCTTTCTCCAATGTATGAAGATGTTTCCTCGGCATCTGCTTTGGACTCCAGACTTTATGGGAGAGGTTTTGCATCTTCTGGTCAAAACCTCTCTGAATCACGTAATCTCAGCAGGATCAGTAACCGAATGATGGCAGGAGGTGCTGGTCTTCAGTCACATATTGCAGACCCAATGTATCATCAGTATGCTGATTCGCTTGATCTTCTTAATGATCCTAGAATGGATATGGGCTTTATGGGTAATTCATACATGAGTATGCTTGAACTCCAAAGGGCTTATCTGGGAGCTCAGAAATCACAGTATGGTGTCCCTTACAAATCTGTGAGCCCTAATAGCCATAGCTATTATGGGAGTCCGACATTTGGATCTAATATGTCATACCCTGGGAGCCCATTGGCTCTTCATGCTATGCAAAATCCTCTTGTGGCACCTCTTAGCCCTATGAGAAGAGGTGAAGTTAATATGCGATATCCTTCTGCAGCAAGAAACTACTCGGGAGGCGTAATGGATTCTTGGCACTTGGGTGCTAGCTTGGATGGAGGCTTTGGATCCTCGTTACTTGAAGAGTTCAAAAGTAACAAAACAAGAGGATTTGAACTTTCTGAGATAGCTAGTCATGTTGTGGAGTTCAGGTACTTCTTTGAAAGTCTTTACCTTTATTCCTGTGTACCATTTATGATTTGTTCCAAGCTAAAACATACTTATGAAATGGCTGACCAGTGCGGATCAATATGGGAGCCGGTTTATCCAGCAGAAACTGGAGACAGCAACAACTGATGAGAAAAACATGGTTTATGAGGAGATCATGCCACAAGCGCTTGCCCTGATGACTGATGTTTTTGGAAACTATGTCATTCAAAAGGTAGATTATTCTTCTTCTCTGTTTTTGTTAGTTTAGAAATATTAACAAGGGAGACTCCTGAGCATACTAATCATCCTTCAGTTCTTTGAGCATGGACTCCCGCCACAGAGGAGAGAATTAGCAGAGAAGCTCTTTGACAATGTTTTGGCTCTTAGCCTACAGATGTATGGTTGTCGTGTCATCCAGAAGGTAAAGTCTAATTGTTGATAAGTCTATCTTCCGTTCAGAAGAAGAGTTCCAGTTTCAATTTTTTTTCTCTTTATACCTTTTTAGGCAATTGAGGTGGTTGATCTAGACCAGAAAATTAAGATGGTGAAAGAACTTGATGGACATGTCATGCGATGTGTACGTGATCAGAATGGGAACCATGTGGTTCAGAAGTGCATCGAATGTGTCCCTGAAGAAAACATTGAGTTTATTATTTCTACCTTCTTTAGTCAAATTGTGACTCTCTCCACTCACCCATATGGGTGCCGTGTTGTTCAGGTTCTTTCATTTGTGAATAAAAAAAAAGATGAATGTTTTCTTGATCTTATGCTTCTGTTGTATGACGCTTTCTCTTCTTCTATTGCAGAGGGTATTGGAACACTGCCATAACGCGGTTACACAGAGTAGGGTGATGGAAGAAATCTTGTCCAGTGTTAGTATGTTGGCCCAAGACCAGTATGGAAACTATGTTATCCAGGTTTGTAGAAAATTATGAGGTTTTTTTCACGCAATTGGTGGTACTATATTATTTGCTCAAAACTGATACAATTTGTTTTGGACAGCACGTACTGGAGCATGGAAAACCTGATGAGCGAACTGTGATAATCACAGAACTAGCAGGGAAGATTGTTCAGATGAGCCAGCAGAAGTTTGCATCAAACGTTGTTGAGAAATGTTTGACTTTTGGATGTCTAGAGGAACGAGAGTTGCTTGTAAATGAGATGCTGGGCACAACTGATGAAAATGAGCCTCTTCAGGTTTGTCAAACTGATACAGATTATTGTAGATAAACGAAAACCATATATTTCAAATGCAACTAACTTATTGTGTATATAGGCGATGATGAAGGATCAGTTTGCAAACTATGTAGTGCAAAAGGTTCTGGAGACATGTGATGACCAACGTCGTGAGTTCATACTTGCTCGTATTAAAGTGCATCTTAATGCCTTGAAGAAATACACTTACGGAAAGCATATCGTTGCCCGTGTTGAAAAACTCGTCGCTGCTGGAGGTATGTACTTGTTCTTTCTCTTTTCTGTGTGAAAATTCTAAGCCTTTATGTGCTGCAAACTGCCTAAGTCTCTTTGTTCCTACGTTAGCGAAAGAGACAAATATAAGCATTGCAATGTCTCTAAGTGGTTTTGCGTTTATATGCAGAGAGGAGAATGGGTTTGCAGCCGTCCATAAATCAGCCTCAGATGGCTTGAAGGCTGCAAGTGTTGTACATCATAACTAGAGTCTGCCGTTGCGTTTTAAATAGGTAAGATATAAACCCGGAAATAATCATGCAGGAAGCTTTTTCTCTGCAGAAGTCTTGTAAAATTGTGTAGTTTCCTACGGTTTTTCTATACATAGAACCAAGCATCCATCCTTAGGCTGAATGAGTGAAAGAGAGGGAGAGACTGGTGTAAAGATGGGTTGTGAAATGGTGAGGATTTTAGGGTTTCCCTTCACACATATTCGAGAATGGCCGTGTTATAGTGCCAAATGTGTTGAAGAGAGAGTGTTTATGCTTTTAGGACAATCTCAGTTTAGAGTTTCTCTGCCCATCTATGTAATTTGTTTCATCAAACTCTATTTTTCTATTTCATTTCTGGAGTTTGCAAGTTTTCTTGTTTATATTGGTCAAATTGCTTGTCAAGCAAAAAAGTATAATAGATATGACAATCGCAGAGTCTTAAAAACAGAGAGCTATCTTGTCTCTCTCTCTCAAACAATGGAACAAAAATAATCATTCAAGATCAATGTCAATGTCATCATCTTCAATCTTCTGACCGAACCCCCTTGGTCCAGCTTTGGCTCTCGTTGCTTTCTTTTTGCTACTTTTCTTAGAATTCTTTGCTGCCTCTTCTTTCTCAAAATTCTCTCTCTCCCTCTTCCCAAGAAAGTCAGTCACTCCAATGTAAACAACCTGTAAAAATCTTACTGTCACCGGTTTAGGCACTTGCAAACCGGGTTTCAGGTTTTGGTTTGAATCAACATTTGTTAAACATATTTGACGAGTTAAGATAAGATTTTGGTATGTGGATAAAACTTACACCAATGGTGAGAACACTGAGAGCAAGAAAAGCGACAATGAGAAGCACTTGTATAATCAAAGCAACACCATCTTGACTACCACCACCAGACACAATAGCTTCTGAAGGAGAAGTATCAGAAGAAACTATCTCCTCTGGTGTTGCAGACAATCTCCATAATTGATTTATTTCCTGGTGAAGAAGAGCAGTAGGAGCTTGTTGTCTGACAGGAGACAGGATTTTTCTCCTTGAAACAGACCAAGAGAGTGGAGATAACTGGTGGGTGTTAGCTCGATTTTGGAATCTTGGTCTGAAACTCGGAAGAGAGAGATATGGAGTTGTTGTCGCAGACATCGTTCTTCCACTCTCTTATCTCTTCAGTTCCTAGACATAACCCACTTCGCTTTATTTTCTTGAGATCGAAACAGAGTCAAAAAGAATACATCTGGGCCGGAAAGACTTCATTATATTTTTTCATGGGCTGGTAAAAGTATACTATATGAATATTTTTAGATAAATCTTGGACATCTCCACTCTAGTCTATATTTTACCGTAAAACAAAGTGAAAAATGAAATAATGAAGAAACAAAAAAAAATTACTCAAAAGAGTATTTTTTTTGTTCATTAGTTAATTTTCCACTATATTTTATTCCATTTATAGTAAAATATAGTGTGAGATTGGAGATATTCTTAACTCAAATCCTTATCTTTTTGAAGGGTTTATTACACTCAGTTTTTGTTTTCATTTTTGGAATAAAGGAATTCTCTAGAATACTTTTTTTTTAAATTTATTTTCACAAAAATAGTTTCCCAAAACGAAAGTGATTAAAAGAGATTTTATTGAACGGTAAATATACCTTTATACCATTAGGACTAAACCCTAATTTCTTTGTTTAAAGATAAAAGGTAGAGTTTTAAGGGTAACATTTTAAAGTGTTACAGAAAAAGGGGTAACATTTTAAAAATTAAAAATAGATATTCAAAATTTTATAAAAGTTCTAAAAATAGTATCAAAAAGCATTTTTGAATTTCAAAAAGAAAATTTCGAATTTTTTTTTTAAAAAGTTCACATTTGAACACTTATAATCCAAAATTATGAAAATATTTCTTTATATATATATATATATATCAAACAATAAGTAAAAAGAAAATACAAACATCAGAGAGGATGTCCATGTCAGCATGGAAAATCAGCTAATAGAGAAACTGTTTTTTTTACCACGGATTTGGGAAGTGTTGGGCTGCTCTTTTTTTATTGATCTATAAATTGTAGTCTTTGACCCATAAGCCCAATCCAACAGAAACCCTAAAATTCTGAGGCTGAGTCGATGAATCCCTTCCAGAATTACCTATATTCGTCGTTTCAACTTCTTCAACTGATCGTCGATTAATCGACACACTACTCCATCTCTGTGCAATGAATCCTCCAAAATTCTCATTTATGGCTTCCTTTCGTTTTTCTCCCTTTAAGTTTCTTTATAACTCTTTTCTTTTTTTTTCCGAGTTATTACAAACAAAATTGTGTATACTCTCTTTAAGCGGTGAACTCCAACAGAAAATATACTGTTTCCGGTGATCTTATCCCGAAGAAACCAAACGGAAAGAATGGTTTCTCCTCCACCGAGCCGATCAAACGTACCAGCCAAACCGGTGTCTCTTTCGCCAAATCTGTCTCTGACGATCCTATGTCGAAGAAAGCAAATGGCAAGGCCGTTGTGTACTCCGACATGCCAATCAAACATAGCGGTGGATGTGTACAAAGAATCAACAAGCAAAATGTGGTGACCTTTCTCCCGAGAAGTTTAAAGAAAGACAGGTTAAATTCTAACTTATTTTTATGTATTATTCCTTTTCTGGTTTAGAGACAACCAGTGAGTTTATCTTTGTTTTTTCCTTCTTGCAGACTAGCGGAATGCAAGACCGACAATCCAGAACATTCTCACAGATCCTGTATTGAGGAGTAATAACGAACTTAACTCTAGATTTGTTCTCAGTTCAGAAATCAATGTTTGATTCAGATGTGCTGGAGCAATCCATATTGATGTTAGTGATGTCTCACCAGAATC
Organism: Eruca vesicaria subsp. sativa; assembly: GCA_932364175.1. Taxonomy (NCBI): domain Eukaryota; kingdom Viridiplantae; phylum Streptophyta; class Magnoliopsida; order Brassicales; family Brassicaceae; genus Eruca; species Eruca vesicaria. The sequence goes on along the minus strand of CAKOAT010123710.1, from coordinate 31,422 downwards.
TAACACTTCTCTTTGAACAGGTATTGTCTGATTCTATGATTATGACTTGCTAGAAATCTCTTACGGAAGACCATAACCCAAATACATTGAAGAGGCTGAGGGATTCAAAAAAAGTTTGAGCATAGAGAGTATTCTGATCCCAGTATTGGTGAGCGTTAGAAAGGTACTTTTCTTTTGCAAGTATATTTTGGGAAATAGATTTGAATTAACATCATATTGTGTTTCTAATACAGGCAGTGAGTTCTCCAAGGAAAATATCATGATGCTGTGAGACATTACCCTGAAGTATCAGTGTTGTGTTGTGTACAAAGGCTTATGTATTTGATTTTGTAAATGAATTTGTTTTCTTTTCTTTTGTAATTCATATAGGCATACAACAACCGAGCTGCATGTTGAGAACAAAATAAGTCAAGGGAGATCGAAGCTAGTCTGTGTTGTTAATATGGGCATGGTTAAAGCCCTTAGGCATCTTAATGAGAGGTATGGCAAAGAAAAATGGGAGATATTAAGCAGTCTGGTTGGAACTTCTCTGTTATGTACCGTGTCATTGTGATTCTACGTTGAACGTGGAGCAATCAGTAGAGGAGGTGAGCATTAACTTCGTTTGGTTTAAAATGGATTACATGGATCAACACACTTTGGATTAACAGACCAGTTTCAGAGCAGCAAAGGAGATGACAGAGTTTAACTCATAATACACAAGTGAAAATAAAGCACATTTCTCAGTTTCTGATTCAATACATATTGTAGTTATGAATGTCTATAACTTTTTGACTAAAATACTATTTGAATGATGAATTCTGACAACATTATAACATAATCTAATATATTAAAGTGAAACATGTAGGTTCATGATGTGAACAACTAAAACAAAATATCCAATACAATTAAACCAAAACAAGGTTTAATATATAATTATATATTTAAGTGGAATCAATACACAAAGGAAAGTAAAATTTTTCACAAGGTGTCATTTAAAAAAAAAGGTTTGTTCCATTTTACCAGACGTCATTTTTGCTTTATTATTATTGAATAGCCAAAAACAAGTTGCCATATTATTGATAAGCATGTTGTTCTATGATAATGTAAACATATCACACTGGTGTCGATCGACATCAAGGGACCACCATCGACTGACTACCTCCACCGAAACGCGATCGACAGGATCTCCACCAAATCGATCGACAACCCCCACATACTCAGTTAAGTCGTGCAACACGGTAAAGATAATGACCCACGAAGAGTTCATGGCAAAATATCCTTTCCCACCCAAACCCTTTCACCTCAGCATCAATCAATCCATCTCACCCACGATCGATCGATATGAAGACACAGATGACGATCGATATTCAAAGGCACCCATCGATCGACATGCACCTTTAACTTACCTAGTGCATATACCACCGATTGATGGAGCATGACTTGTAGCACTTAAGCACACGTCTAAACTTTTACCTAACCGTTTGGATGACATCAGCACATGTCCAGATGATCTACCAGAAGGTATGGAAGTTGATGAAGCAGAAAAGGAAAGACCTACAAGGACAAGGAAAGGGAAGATTGCTAAGCATCTGAAAAGGAAGGTTAACAAAAAAGAACTGGATAGTTTCACAAAATGAGTTCTCAGGATTCCATTACATAAACCATTTGATGAAGCCTATTATACTCATAGATTGTGGATGTTCTTCAGAGAAACTTGTGAAACAGAAGCTGATATAGAGAGATTCTTCAACTAAATCAGAGAAATGATGAGAAACGGGATTACTTTGACGAAGAAGAGTGATCTAGGGAATTATGCAATACCCTGCCTGGTCAAGGGTATCGAGTTTCTCCATGCTTTATGTGATACATGAGCTTCAGTCAGAATCCTACCAAGAGTCATGGCAGATAAAATAGGTCTGAAGATAGAGCCATCCAAAGAATCTTTCACTTTTGTGGATTGTTCTCAGAGAAACTCAGGAGAAACATCAGATATTTGAAGGTACAGATTGGTAATGCCCTAGTTCCAATTGATTTCCACATTTTGGACATCAAGCTGAATTGGAATTCATCCTTATTACTTGGGAGAGCATTTATGGAAACCGTTGGAGCTGTTGTTGACATGGAAACCAACAATTTGTGCCTTACACTGATCAACCCCAAAGCCTACTATGACCCATTACGTGTTAGCAAGTTTCAGAAGCCTTCAATAGGAAAGGGGGACGACATAGATCTTGTTGCAGCCTGCCACTGTGGTGCAGACTAAGAAACCGACTATGCGGAATCGATCGACACATACACTTCTGAATCGATCGACAGTAGCAATGTCAAACAATTGATCGACCGATTCACAGAAGCATCGATCGATAGTCAACCCAAATCAGAGATCGACGATTTTCCAGAGGGTTTTGTAGATCCTAAAATCTACACTAAGTATTTTGTAGTGATCAAGAGTTAAATCTTGGGAAGACAAATGATGTGGGAAACGATGCTCTTAGAACACAACGATACAATCAGAATTCAGTTAACAAAAATGAACTTTTATTGATATGAGGTTTGATACAAAGCAATAATCAAGATAGAGAATAACAAAGAGAGATCGAAACTATAAACGAACTAAAGACTAAGAAATGAGGTCGATGTGAGTAGTGGTAAGCTCTAGGGTTTTTGTGTGTGTGTTGTGCTTCACTCTAGCTCCCTTTTTATAGTCTCTTTTTTGACCGATTCCTCGAACTACTTCCATGAACCTTCCGCGATCTCCGCTCTCGTCTTACTTGATGGGCTTCTCGTGGGGCTCATTTGCCCGATTATTAATGGGCTTCATGCTGACGAATTCAATGGGCCCAATTTTGGGCCTAACAGATTCCATTGATAGTTGGGAGAACGATTACTACCACCCACTGCTGCATTCACCACTGGCCCACCATCAGAACATCATGACCCAGACATAGAGGAGTACGAAGAGCCCTACGAAAAGGAACGGTCTGTTGAATATGTTCTACTCAAGGAGGAAGATAGGTTCTTCGGTTGTTCTCATGAACCAGCTACTACACCATCGTTCGACAGATATTACCAACCTTCGATCGATAATAATACTGCAAGGAGACGATTTTCTTTACCACACCACTGCTACCCGAACTTTGAAAACCCTGAGTCACCAATGGATTATCACCATAGTGATGAAGTTAGATAGCACGAGTGCTATTCGATTGGCAGTTGGGCAGATAACGGTTTTCATGAGAGTTTAGCTGCAAACACTGTGAAACCTTTAGAAGAAGATGATTCAGATGAGTATGACAAGGGTTACAGTGAAGAAAGAAGCTGGGATAACAATGGTCATGATTCAGGGGAGGATAAAGTTCTTCGTGAATACTACACAAGCTGGATTAGAATCGATTGATAATGATTACTCATCATCGATCGATAATGTGCAAGGTGTTACCTACTCGATTGTTAGTTGGGCAGATTACCGCTGTGTTGAAAGCTTGCAGTTGAAACCGCAACCGTAGATGATCTACAGCCATCGATCTTTAACAACCACCAACCATCGATTAACATATCAGATTTATCCGAGGTAAAAACACAAGCTACTTTAGATCCAAACATACTAACACTGGATGAATTTGAAATTTTCAGGCACCCAGATGACTATGAACACGCAAGGAATGGACAATTACCACACATGACCAGCAAAGACGCTGCAGACATACTGGAGATGGCCAAGGAACCTGATTTGGATGCTGAAAACAGGACGTATACATGGTATCAACCATCGATCGACAAGAGACCAACACCATTGATCGACAGACGTCCTGAACTTGGAACCCAAGCTTTCAACCTTTTAGGACATAGGAAGTTTCCATGGGAAGAATGAGATGAATATAGTGTCTACAGAGATAAGAATGGACTTGCACATGGGATATATGGAAATATCATTCATGTGTCCAAATTCACCATCAAGAAACTTCTACAAAGAGCTTCACTACATGAGCCAGCCTACTTATGGCTTCCAGAGAACGGCGAAGGATACGCCAAACCATGGACCGATCAGATCACCTACAACAAAGAAGAGATAGATGAGATGATTTTCGGTATTTGTGATTCTCAGGAAATATCAGGTCATGAGTATTACAAAAGGCTTGATGCTGTATACACAGTACTGAATGAAAAGATCAGAAAATTGTTTACGTGCACAAAATAGTTGAATGAAGGCATTGCGACATTGCAAACACAGCGTGCAGAAGAAGCAAAAGCAGCCGCATCGATCGAAGCCACCAATGCATCATCGCCCGACGCTAGACACCTACCATCAGGCATGTCTGCAGAAGATGACATGTTGACAGGAAAGATAAACCAATGGGAAGAAGCACACTTAAACACAAAGATTGGAGAAGTTTACCACCCTCTAAACAACGATGTCCACTGGTTAAGCAAGAAGATCGAGTTGATGCAGATTGACTTGGATATGCTCTGCGAGAAAGAGAAGGTCCAAAACATGGAATTCGTATCGATCGAACTCCTCGCCAAATCGATAGACAATAAGAGTGCACCAGCTCGGTTACTCTCTACTAAAGCTGAAGTCAATGAGGTTATAGATAGAGTCTATGAAGCTCTGAGCACCACTGCGGACAGACTTGACAAGAGATGCGACAATATATATTTATTCTTCAACAACAACATCATTGGATTACGTTCAAAATCACAGTGGCTGCAGAAGGAGGTAAAAAAAATTCAGAGACGGCTTGCATATCATCCGTCACCATCAGCATCGATCAACATAAACACCAGTAAGGCGATCGACAATATTACACCAGCAGCGATCGACACAGACTTAGTCTCATCAAACAATACAGAGACAACGCCAAACTGCAAAAAGCTGTTACAAAATAAGCTGCCCACGATTGATTCAATGCAAGAGGAACTGAAGGAACTATCACTATATGCTTTCGATAAGATTGAAAGTCACCGTTTCAGCATTGAAACCATTTAGGAAAGGCTACAAAACATCTCAGACGTTTTAGTCAAGATGGATGATAGATGGACCAGAAGTAATGAAGCCACAAGAAGTTTCATGACTACTTGGTTCAAAATGTGCAAAGATGATGTGGATACTTGTTTCCCAACAAGTAGCTGTTTTACCACAAACTAGCTCAAACACCTCCAAAAGCAAGCTAAATGACTATAACAAAGCGCTGAGTGGGAGGAAACCCAATATTAGGTATCTTTATATAAGTTTTCTACTTTATTAGTATTGGTATTTTTTTTTACAGTTCTCTTTTTAAAAAAGATCCGAGAAGACGAGTACCGATATCGACCGACGAGACCCAATCGACATCGATCGACAAGTAGAGTACCTGCTCGACTGATGTAGTTCATTTTCCATCGATTGATACTGTTCCGGTCATATATATCGTTCTTACTCGTTACATTAAGAACTTTTTATTTATTCTTTTTCACCATTAGTGTAATTTGAGTCTGGGGGGATTTTTACTAATATTTATTTTATTTTTGAGTCTTATTAAAATGTTTTTAAAAGAGTTTTATTGAGTCAAGAAGGAGATGATGATTACTTTCAAGTTTTCACTAACAATCTAACCACTCTTTATCACATTCTAGATTTATTGATTACATATAGTACTAAAGATACTAAAGTGGATCAACCTGTCTATTATCCACACTTGCTTAGATTGTTTTAAGGAAAACAAAGCTGACTTCCAACACTAAACCTGACACAACCCCTTGTCTTGGGGCTTGCTATACATGGGTTCGAATTCTTCAAACAAGTCTTGAAGGTAAACCCTTGTGTAGATTTATCACATTTTCTCTTTCTTTTTCGACCCTAGATTTATAGTTAGAGATCTTTTTTTTTTCAAAAAAGATATATATATATATATATATATAGGTTTTAATTAGGTGGAATCTGAACATGACTTGGTGACTACAACCATTAAGGCTTGATTCATAAAGATTCCAACAAAAAGGATTCAAATGGGACTTGGTGGCTACAATCATTAAGGCTCACTTCATATGAATTCTTGGATATAGGTCAAATAGAAGTGATCAGGACTTAGTGGCAACCAGCATTAAGATTTGTTTCATGGAAGCCTGTCCAATCTTAGTCAATGATCATGCAATAATAGCAGACATTGACTAAAGAGAGAAATTAGAAAAGAGAAAAGATATGAACTAAATTTTACCTGCAGATCCAGATACTTGTTTGAAAATCCTTGCATCCTATGTTCGATACTCCCAAGGTAAATCCTACACTTTTGTTTAAGTTAAGAAATGAGGTTAGATGAGAGGATTGTTTGATAGTATTTGCTAAGTTGCTGGTTAGATGAATTTGGTTGCTAGACTAGGATGTAGTAAAATGTACTTCTGGAGTTGAGATTTCTTAGATGTGGTTTGTAATACTGTAGAGGTGATGATTTTAAGTTTTTAAAATTTATGAGTCTCCGCCGTTTTCAAACCTCTTGTAGAGAGACTGCCTATTTGTTTTGCTTGAGGACAAGCAAAATGGTAAGTCTGGGGGAGTTGATATACCATGAATTTTACCCACTTTCAGCCATAGTATATGAATGTTTAATATCTAATTATTATGTTTTAGAGTCTATATATCATACTTATAGGTACATGAGTGATTTGGAAGAAAGTGAAGATTTTGGAGTCTTTTTGGAGACAAAAGGAGTTTCACCCGAGTTGACCATCGAGTAGACTGAGAGGTCGACAGAAAGAGATCACAATCGATTGATGCACGCTTTGTAGCATCGATCGACGATAGTTAATCGAAGAGACACGATTTTGGTCTAGACGGTTTGAAGTCCAAGTCCTCACTAAATTACAAGTTTATTTCTGACGAGTTTTACCCTAATTATTTATAACTTTGCCTTGTGTTGATGGCAAATAAAGCTTTTATTATTCTTGTTTTCATACCTAAAAATAGTTAGAGAGTTGGAGAGATGATTCAAGACTTCTACAAGCTTATTATTGGAACTCCATTGATTCAATCTATTATATCTATGCAGTTTTTTTATCTATCTATTGTCATGAATTACTTTGACATGTCTGAGTAGTTCTATTGTTAGATTTAGGGTTTAAATAGGTTATGAAAGATTAGCCCCAAATATAGAACTATTAAGTTGTGGTATTCATCAATAGGATAAAATTAATTCTTATGTTCTAGAGTAGCTAACTAGAACCCTGATGTTAGAAGAATTAGAACTTATCCTTATTGAACTAGGACTGCTATGAGAAAGGCGACAGCTGATCTAGGAGCTTAGTGAGTATTATTCAACCTGTTCGTAAAGCTTGCATATAGAAGCCGATCAATCAATATTCTTATAGAATAATCGATCGACATTTGCAAAAGGTGTATCGATCGATACTCCTCTAGAGTCATTGATCGACACTTTCTATTGGTCAAAATGTGACAGCTTAGACCAATAGATCTAGTCATTAGACGGTCTAAAACGTGACACGCTGATGGACTGTATTCTAGTTGAGCTCTCATATACCCTCCAACTTAGCATCTATATAATTATAATCCTTATAACCTAAATAAAAACCCTAGTCTAACTACTTTCTTTAATTGTTAAAAACCAACTTCAAACCAACTGAACAACTACCTTGTTCAAACCTGCTATTTATAATTGAACACTTTCAGCCTAGCTTAATCACCTGATTAGATCTACTGCGTACCCTAGCTCCTTGTGGATTCGATCCCTAAGTACTAAAACTAAACCTCTTATTTGAGAGAGTAAAGTCATTAGGGTATTGGTTCGGCCATCAGAGTTGCAACTTGTGCTTCTTATTAATATGGCTGAAACTGTAGATATTGGTTCGGCCATGATGAATGGTCTCCTTATCAATTTTCCATGTACTTCCTAGAAGCAAATGGCTGGCTTGCATAGGGACAACATCGCATCTGACCTGGTCATGGTACTTACCAATACTAAAAGAGAGTACAACTTGCTCGGCTATCTTGAGTCCTGTCTCGTCATTAAGACACTTAAGACGGTATGGTCGAGGGTGTGGAGTCTTAATCAAATCTAGCTTGCCAACAAGATCCTTGCTTGCCACGTTAGTATAAGAACCACCATCTATGATCAAACTACATACCTATTTCTCAATGCTATATCATGTATTAGATATGTTTTCCCTTTGGATGGTTTCTGGATCAAAGAGTGCACTAAGGGCTCTTCTGGTCACTAATAATTCACCATCTTCAGGATAGCCAGTCACTTCTTCATCAGATGCAATGGCTTCAATCTCGGCCTCATCGTGAGACTCATACTCTCCATCGGCCATAAGCACCATCACTCGTTGTTTGGGTAATCTATGGCATAATGCCCCTTTTCCTGACACTTAAAACATGTTATGTCACTGTTTCTTTGAGTTTGAACTTGAGACTTACCTTGATTATATTTGTCAGGCCTAGATGTCTTGGATTGGTTCTACTTGAACCGGTTCTCCACTTCTATAGATTTGCCTCTGTCTACACCCTTCTGACTGGTTGTGTCCATTGGTTCTTGCTCCTAGCAGTAGATGCATTCTTTCTCTTGATGTGCTGTTCGGCTTGAATGACAAAATGCAACAGGTCATTGAAGTCTTCCTACAGCTGCCTCTCCACCTTATGGGCAATGCGATCATGTAGCCCTTCAATGAACTGGGCCATCAGTGTCTCCTCTGGCTCAATGATATTACTCAAATTACCCTAAGGAGTGAATTACTCTCTCAAATAAGAGGTTCAGTTGTAGTACTTAGGGATCGAATCCACAATGAACTAAGGAACACAAAAGATATAATCCTAAGTGATTATGCTAGGTTGATTAAAGTTTAAAAATAAATTGCAGTTGTGAGCAATTAGGAGTTGCTCAAGAGAATTGGTTTTGGGTTATAAACAATAAAAGAAAGTAGTTAGATTCAAGGTTGCTCTTCAGATGATCATGATTATAATGCTACAGATGTCTTTATAAGTTGCTTGCAAGATATTAAAGAACTTCAACTCTTAGTTAAGTCTAATATAAATCGCTATTAAACTCGTCCATTGATCTGACTGCCGGCAATATCGACCGATGGTTTGACAGAGATATCGGACGCTATGGGCTGCCGGCAATATCGACCTATGGTTTGACAGCTACCGGCTATAGGAGTATCGATCGATATAGCTTCATATCGAAATGAATATGTGTTCATAAAGATGATAGACCGGCTCTCGTTCGTCCCTACATGATCTCAGCTTAAACCAGATGATTTCAGGATGATGATTAACAAGTTATATCATTCCACGATCATACTCTAGTTAGTTACTCTAGAGTAAGCATTAGGGTTCATCAGGATAATGAATATCGCAACTCAACATTCCATAGTTGGGGCTAATCCCTCATAACTATTTGAACCCTAAATCTAACAAGTGAATCTACTCAGACATGGCTAAGTGGTTAGCATCAAGGTAATAATAGAAATTCATAAGATTAGAAGATTGAACTCTTGGTTCTTTTGAACAACAAATCTCTTTGTGTGTTCTTCTAAATCTAGAATTCTATAACCTTTTATGAAAATGAGAATAAGATGAAAAGAATACTTTTATAAATCAAATAACTAAGAACATAAAAAGCATTCAAAAGCAGAACATGTAAAAAGCATGCAAAGCTTAAGAAGTACAAAAAAGCATGTCTAGCCAAAACACATAGGCATAACTATAAATATGAGTTCCATTAGGTTAAAAACTCGTCAGGGATAATCTTGTAATATTGAGAGAACTTGGGCTTCAAGGCCGAGTCAGAATTGTTCTTCACGCTTCATATCGATCGATGGTACAAGGCGTACATCGATCGATGGAGTATCTCGATTCGTCATCTTTTACAAAAGCGTCGTCGATCGATTACACAAGATGTGTATCGATCGATATTTATCTCTGGATATCGACCTTGTTGTCTGATCTTCATAGTCATCTTGGGAAAACTCTCATTTAAGCTCCATAAGGGCACCTAAATCATCACTTTACTCCAAAATGCTTCTGAACCTGAAAACATACCTAATAGACTCCAAAACATATATATATATATATATATATATATATATATATATATATTTTAAAATAATCTTAATACCATGGTTAAAAGTGGGTCAAAACCATGGTATATCAACTCCCTCAGACTTAACCTTTTGCTTGTCCTCAAGCAAACACAATAGTTAGTCTTTGGAAGAGGTTTAAAAACAGCAGGGACTCAATCAAATCTTAACTTAATATCATAACCTTTACTTTGTTGCAAGCCACATCTCATATCTATCAACTACAGAAGTATATTATACCATATCCTAGCTTAGGATCCAAGTTCATCTTGCCAATCAACTTAGCAATCCTGCCTGTCTATCCCCTCTACTGATTTCATTTATGCATAAAATAAAAGTATAGGCTTTACCTTAGGAGTATCGATCAAGGAACACTTGGATTCAACTCAAGCAAGTTTCAGGCATTCTCATTCTGGTTTCTTTTCTCCCTATATGTCCCTTCTCTGAATCCCAAATTGTTTTTTCTTTTATATCAATCCCAATGAACAACAAATGTTCATCTTATTGATCTTTCTAATTTTTGTAGCCTTTTCTGACAAAGTGTAGGCGAATATTGGGGTCATGGGTAATTTACCTCTCCCTCGCTTCCACAATGTGTGATCATTCCTTTGAATTAGAATAGTGGGGGTCATGGGTAATGTACCTCTCCCTCTGCCTCTCAGGAAATCATCTCAATCTTTTATTTTTGTCTTTTTGGGATGCCAAAGGAAGGAGAGAAGGAAACCAAAATTATCAAGACTTTTACCTTCCAGACTTGCAGGAGGATTCCGATCCCTTGTATACCAAGCCCCAAGACAAGCAATAGATGTCAGGTTTGGTTGGAAATCAGCTTTGGTTCTTCTAAACAATCATGAAAAATGTTGTCATAGGTGACTAGTGATCCACTTTAGCATCTATAGTACTTTCTGCAATCAACGATTTTAAGAATGGTGCTACAGAGTGGTTAGATAAAAAGCAAAATTTTGAAATCTTTTTGTCCCCTTCTTGACTCAATAAAACCAATTTTGAAAACATTTAATGAGATCAAAAGGTAAAGTAGCATCAGTAATCTCCACTCCGCCAGACTTAAATCTTACACTGTCCTCAGTGTATAACCAGTCGAAGTTAGGGCATAAATAAATAATGTATAACTGATATCGAAAATTTAGAATGATATACCTGACCGGAATTCGTATCGATCGATGGTGAGTCACCTTCATCGATCGTCATGGATAGGTCTGTGTTGATCGATGTCGACAGGATCTTATCGGTCGATAGAGATAGTGATCGAGTAGCAACTCTTCTGAAATAAATAAAACGAAAGTAATAAGTAAAAATAAAATAAAACTAAGGAAGAAAATACCTAATAGTGGGTTGCCACCCACTCAGCGCTTAGTTAAAGTCATTTAGCTTGACTATGGAGTTATGGTTGCTAGTGAGGTGAGTTGCAGGTACTTGTTGGGAAACAAGTATCCGTCTTGTCTTGTGAATCTTCAAACCATGAAGTTAAGAAGCTTCTTGTGGCTTTATCGCTTCTGGTCATACTAGCTTTCAGCTCATGCACCTCAGCTTGGATCTTTTGTAGCCACTCCTCAAGGCTCGCAATGCTGAACTCATGTTGTCCAATCTTGCTGTAGGTGTGTTCTAGATCAATACTCAGCTGCATTGTGTCAAGGTGTTGGATGGTTTTCACACGGGAAGGGGTAGTATCGCCCGGTCCTTGTAGGTCAGTATCGGTCGATTTGGAAGGAGGCGTATCGGTCGATGGGCGGAAAGGCACGTCGATCGATGCGAAGCTGTCTCTGAATGTTTTTGATCTCCTTCTGAATTTATTTTGTTGTGCATTCCAATCCTTGAACGTCACTCTGTACTGAGAACCACATCTTGTCAAGTAATCTGTATGCTTCGTCTCCACTGGCTTCAATAGTTTTGTAGATATCTCTTGTGATGTCCTCAATTTCTCCTATGGTACAGAACTCTGGTGCTTGAATATCGGTCGATGTACAGTGTGGGTCATCGATCGATAGCTCCTGTAGGTGACTCTCAATAGGCTTGTCTATAGTGTTATCGAACGATGCTTCTCCGGCTATATCGGTCGATTTCTGCTTCTGAGGTTCTAGTTCTTCATGAAGTGCATTCACTTCTTCTTGCAGGGCGTTCCTCTCTTTGCGAGCTAAGTCACTGCCAGTCTGAATCCAATGTAATTCTCCTTGAAGTGATGCTATGGATTTTTCATGTTCAGACTTCAGTGATGCCATTTCCCAGTTGTGTTCACCAATTCTTCCATTGATCATGTAGGTGACCTCTGCTTGTGTGTAGAGCTTGCAAACTGGAACTCCTTTGGCAAACTGTTCAGCGTGCTTTGGTAAACAGAAACAAGAGGGCTCCATCAGTGAGGATCTATTCAGCAACTTCCCAATATCTTATTTGGAAACATGGATGATATCTCCATATACTCCTCTTGCGAAACCATTCTCGTCTCTGTAAACACCATATTCGTCTTTCTTTCCCCATAAGAATTGACGAATCTAGGATTTGAAAGCTCGTTTCCCAAATTCTCGATGTATATCGGTCGATGTGATTCTCCACGTATCGATCGATGTGTGTTGGAATTCTGGATAGGCTGAATTGGTCATATGAAGAATGTTCTCAACGTCTTGTTTGGAGATTGGAATGATTCTTCCATCCATTGCTCGTGCATGGCCATCTGGATCCCTGAAAATGCCAAATTCATCAGGAATTAATAAGGTAAAGTCGAAATTATGTGTTTGTACCTCGGATGGTGTAGTGGTGTGATTGGTCGATGGGATGGCATGTGCATCGGTCAATTGGTTGAGGGACGTGTCGATCGATTGATGCTGTTCCTTGTCGGTCGATACGTATGCTTCTAATTCGGTCGAATGCGTCAGAGGTATTGTATCCACTGCGAAACTTTCATTGTAATTACTTGCCCAACTTCCAATTGAGTAGTCTTCGTCTTGTGGGTCATGTGGGACGTACAAGTTGTCGCTCGGTGGTTCGAAACGTCTTTTGAGCGATCTTGGTTGGTGCATATCGGTCGATGGAGGGTGGTCTCTGTCGATCGATGCTCTGAAGATGAAGGACGGTAGAGGAGGTATTTCTTCATCCCCCCGAAGAAATTTGTACTCTGTGGCTCGTTCCTCTTCACAATCTTCATCATACTCCTCCTGCGTAGTGGTGCTAGCCAGTTCTGGAATGTAATGATCGTTCTCCCAATCATCTATGGTGAAATCGGCTTCTGGAAACTCCTCTTCGATCTCTTGGAATAGCCTATCGATCGATGACCTTGTATGCTCGTCGGTCGACGCTGGTTGATTGGTATCAGTCGATGGTAGAAGACTTCTGTCGGTTGATACGTATGGTTCTGTCTCGTACTCGGCCATGGAATCATACTCGTGGGCCCAGAAACAAGTTTCTACGATTGCTGGGCTCTCTATCCTTGGAATCTTGATGACTTGGACTGGATTGTAGTGGATGGTAGGGTCAATTAGGGTTAGGCAGAGCTTATTGGATTTGAGGTCACAAACAGCTCCAAATGTTGCTAAGAAGGCCTTTCCAAGCAGTAGAGATGTCTTGAGGTTGAGCTTGTTCTCCAGGGCATGGAAGTCTGAAGAAATTAGGGCATCTCCAATCTGTACCTCAAGATTTTGAACTATGCCTCCAGAGTTCTGCTGAGAACAATCCACGAAGATGAAAGATTCTTCAGTAGGCTCTATGTTCAGACCTAGATGGTCTGCCATGATCTTGGGTGTTGGGGTCAAAATCGGTACGACGGAATTAATAGCCAAAACTCCCCGCGAAAATACAAAAAGAACAGTTTTATAAAATTTGAGAATCGTTTTATAAAACTCGAGAATCGTTTTATAAAACTCGAAGATCGTTTTATAAAACTCGAGAAATCGTTTCATAAAACTCGAGAAATAGTTTTATAAAACTCGAAGATCGTTTTATAAAACTCGAGAATCGTTTTATAAAACTCGAGAAATCGTTTTATAAAACTCGAGAATCGTTTTATAAAAATCGAGAATCGTTTTATAAAACTCGAGAAATCGTTTTATAAAACTCGAGAAATCGTTTTATAAAACTCAAAGATCGTTTTATAAAACACGAAGATCGTTTTATAAAAACTCGAGAAATCGTTTTATAAAACTCGAAGATCGTTTTATAAAACTCGAGAATCGTTTTATGGAACTCAAGAAATCGTTTTATAAAACTCGAGAATCGTTTTATAAAACTCGAGAATCGTTTTATAAAACTCAAGAAATCGTTTTATAAAACTCGAGAAATCGTTTTATAAAACTCGAGAATCGTTTTATAAAACTCAAAGATCGTTTTATAAAACTCGAAGATCGTTTTATAAAAACTCGAGAAATCATTTTATAAAACTCGAAGATCGTTTTATAAAACTCGAAGGTCGTTTTATGAAATCCGAAGATCGTTTTATAAAACTCAAGAATCGTTTTACAAAACCGCAAAAAACTGAAAAAGCCGTAAAACGCGAACTAGTCGCAACTAGTTCGCCCATCGGCGAACTAGAGACTTCCCGGCTTAGTTCGCCGATGGGCGAACTAGAGACTTCCCGGACACTCCGCGTCTCGATTTCCCACATTCCCGATTCTAAACTTACGTCTTTCGACAAAGTCGCATTCTAAACCACGGCCGAAATATCTCCCGTTCCATCTCGATCCGACTTACCGTTCAAGTTTTACGATAAAAACCGTAAAACTTCGTTTTCTCGGAATGAACTCGAGGAAATCGTATAAAACGGTAACGGTTAAACGAAACACCGAACATTGCCTAAACTATACGATTTATTCGAGATTTCTCGTTAAAATCGTAAAAACGCGCTTTTTAATAAAAAACGCCGAGTAAGTCGTAAAAAACGTGTTTTTAATAAAAAGTCGAGTAAATCGTAAAACTTTGCGAATAACTCGAGAAGTTTATTAAAAACGACGTCGGATCAGGAAACGATCCCGTAAAAGTTGGAAAACGGTTTTTATCGCAAAACGGCCGGGAAGGACCTAGAATGCAATAAAAACCCATCTCGCGATCTTAACGGAATCTAACCCGCAGATTTGACAACGTTTTGACGGTTTACTCGCAGAAGGAAAATAAAAGTCAAGTTTAAAGATAAAAGGAAGGTTTGAAGAGAAATAGAAGATTTCCGCAGAAGAAAAGGAAGGATCGAGAAGAATGGAAAATTCCCGATTTAGTCAAATCTGGGCGA
>CAKOAT010123710.1:0-16042 GCA_932364175.1 Eruca vesicaria subsp. sativa | reverse complement strand
ACTAGCATTTAGGAATCTTTCCGTTTTTCTGTTAGCGAGCTGCGTCTCATTTAGGGTTTTCTAGTTCTTACGTTTTCGGCTACTCTCTTTGTACCAGTTCAACGCAGATTCGGAATAAGAACCTCTTTTCTCTCTATTTTCGTTTATTCTCATTCAAATTCTAAGTTATCGTTTTCTTATTTTCGTTGTGCGGTTCTCGCAGATAGCCCGTTCCTCTGGAAACTTAGGGTTTTCCCGAAGTTTCCTTATTTACGATTTATTTGACAGTAGGGTGAAATCGACTCCCACATTGGGTAGGATGCTAACTCCAGATCCTGTGTCGCAGAGAGCACGAGGGAACTCAACACCTCTTATTTGTTGGTGTCAAAAACCGTAATCTCGAAATCAACGTCTACGATAACTTCTGGAATCATTACTTTCCGCAAAATTCAATTATTAAAACGGAAAGTCGTTTTATAAAACTCGAAGATCGTTTTATAAAACTGGAGAATCGTTTTATAAAACTCGAAGAATCGTTTTATAAAACTCGAAGAATCGTTTTATAAAACTCGAAGATCGTTTTATAAAACTCGAAGATCGTTTTATAAAACTCGAAGAATCGTCTTATAAAACTCGAGAATCGTTTTATAAAACTCGAAGAATCGTTTTATAAAACTCGAAGATCGTTTTATAAAACTCGAGAATCATTTTATAAAACTCGAGAATCGTTTTATAAAACTCAAAAATCGTTTTACGAAACCGCAAAAAACCGAAACAGCCGTAAAACGCGAACTAGTCCCATCACGACTAGTTCGCCCACCGGTGAACTAAGCCAGCTTGGCTTAGTTCGCCGGTGGGTGAACTAGTCCCATCCCGGCTAGTTCGCCCACCGGAGAACTAGAGACTTCCCGGATATCCCGCGCCTCGATCTCCCGCATCCTCGATTTGAAACTTACGTCCTTCGACACGGTCGCGTTCCGAACCACAGCCAAAATGTCTCCTGTTTCGTCTCGATCCGTCATATCATTCGAGTTTTACGATAAAAACCGTAAAACTTTGTTTTCTCGAAAAGAAGTCGAGGAAATCGTATAAAACGGTAACGGTTAAGCGAAACACCGAACATTGCCTAACTATACGATTTATTCGAGATTTTTCGTAAAAATCGTAAAAAACGCATTTTTAATAAAAACGTCGAGTAAATCGTAAAAACGGCAACGATTAACCAAAGAAAACGAATGTAGCTAAACTTTACGATTAACTCGGAGAATTTACTAGAAACGGCATCGGATCAGGAAACAATCTCATACAAAGTTGCAAAACGGATTTATCGCAAAACGGCCCGGAAGGTCCTAAAACGCGATAAAAAGCCCATCTCGCGATCTTGACGGAATCTAACCCGAAGACACGATAACGTTTTGACGGTTTACTCGCAGAAGGAAAATAAATGTCAAGCTTGAAGATAAAAGGCAGGTTTGATAATAAATAGAAGATTTCCGCGGAAGAAAAGGAAGGATCGAGAAAAATGGAAGATTCCCGATTTACTCAAATCCGGGTGAAATGGAAAGATCGAACCGTCAAGGCAAGGAGTATATAAACCAGAGGCGTAGGGCAGAAGAGGAGGACGAAAATCAGACCTAAAAAGACGGCTGTTATCTTAGGAATTTAGGACTTAGCGTTTTGAATAGCAATCTAGATCCTTAGAACGTTTCGACGTCTAAGTTCTTCAATTCTTCTTGTAACAGTTGTCGATTCTTTCTTTAATTTAAGCTTTCATACAAGTTCTTATTTCTCTGTTCTTCATTGTTCATCCATATTCTTTTAAATTTGTTTGTTTTAGTGATTTCCGCAGAGATCCAGGACTTCGGGAAAATTAGGGTTTCATCCTAAGTTTCCATATTTGACGGAAAATCAACAGTGTGGATCTCGGTTCCCACAGTTTGGCGCTAGAAGGAGGGGGGGGGGGGTCGGATTCTCTTACACAATAATCGCTAAAACTAACGAGAAATAAAATGCCTAATCTGAACGGCGACGTCATCTCATTCAAGAAAAGAGCAACGATCGATTCAAACAAACCTCTCAACGATCTTCTCGTTATTGAGCTGAAGATCCAGGATATGGATGTCACAAGGATATTAGTCGATACCGGAAGCTCGGCTGATATTATCTTCAAAAATACTCTCGAGAGAATGGAAACCGATCTGTCTGAAATCGCGGAAAACATAAGCCCGCTAGTAGGACTCTCAGGGGAAATCACCATGACCCTCGGAACGATCAACTTGGCAGTTCGCGCCGGGAGCATAGTGAAAAACGTCGAATTCGAAGTCGTCGACCGACCTATGTCTTACAACGCAATCGTAGGGACACCGTGGTTAAATTCGATGCAAGCGATTCCGTCGACGTACCATATGTGTCTCAAGTTTCCGACTCCGTACGGGATCGAGACTATATGGGAAAATCGAAGAACCTCGCAGGTTTGCTACGCCGCGGATTTAAAACGAAAAAATCTGCGGGTCGATATCTCTTCCAAAAAGAAAAAGAAGTTGACGTCCCTCGACAACGCCCCAGAGCAAGATAAAACGGAACTCTTCTGGCAGTTGCGAGCGGTCGAGGCTTTGGAAGGTAAATGCGAGCCAACCTGCGAACCCGTCATCTCGGTATGCATCGACGAGAATTTTCCAAAACGCTGCGTCGAAATCGGTGCGAACCTGAGCGAGACCTTAAAAGTCGAACTCCTGACATGTCTGAAACAAAACTCGAACACGTTCGCTTGGACTGCGGAAGATATGCCGGGAATCGATATAAACATCACATGCCACGAACTTAACGTTGACCCAACATCCAAACCCGTCAAACAAAAAAGACGAAAACTGGGGCCAGAACGCGCCGAAGCGGTCAACAGCGAAGTCGACAGACTCCTCAAAGTAGTATCGATCACGGAAGTTCGATATCCCGACTGGGTTCGCCAATCCCGTTGTCGTAAAGAAAAAGAACGGAAAGTGGCGAGTTTGCGTCGATTTCACCGATCTGAATAAAGCATGTCCAAAGGATAGTTATCCGCTGCCGCATATTGACCGCTTAGTCGAGGCGACCGCGGGAAACAAACTCTTATCCTTCATGGACGCCTTCTCAGGATACAATCAGATCATGATGAACCCAGAAGATCGGGAGAAAACCGCATTCATAGCCGACCCGGGAACCTATTGCTACAAAGTAATGCCTTTCGGTCTGAAAAAACGCTGGTGCGACTTACCAACGACTTGTCAATCGAATGTTCTCCGAGCAACTCGGAAAAACAATGGAAGTGTACATCGAGAATTTGTTTGTTTTAAATTTGTTTGTTTTAGTGATTTCCGCAGAGATCCAGGACTTCGGGAAAATTAGGGTTTCATCCTAAGTTTCCATATTTGACGGAAAATCCCTCGAAGAGCAAGACCACGTCATACACCTCCAAGAATGTTTCGAAAGGCTCAATCTTCATAGCATGAAGTTGAACCCGGCAAAATGTCGGTTTGCCGTCGCGTCCGGCAAATTTCTAGGGTACCTCGTCACCTTCCGCGGGATCGAGGCTAACCCGAAACAGATCACGGCACTGATAGAGATGGTTTCTCCTAGGACAAAACGCGAAGTACAACGACTGACTGGCAGGGTCGCGGCACTTAATCGTTTTATCTCGCGATCAACAGACAAATGTCTACCTTTCTACGAAACATTTAAGGGAAATAAAAAGTTCGAATGGTCAGAAGAATGCGAGAAAGCTTTCCAACATCTAAAACATTACCTAGCTACCCCGCCAGTACTGGTGAAGCCCGTAGAAGGAGAACCATTATTCCTCTAAACCGCGGTATCAGCAACTGCCGTGAGTGGCTTCCTTATTCGGGAGGAACGCGGTGAACAAAAACCGATCTTTTACGTAAGTAAAACGTTATTGGACGCGGAGACGTGATATCCGATGATGGAGAAATTGGCCTTGGCCGTAGTCATGTCAGCAAGAAAGTTAAGACCATATTTCCAGTCTCACACCATCGTCGTGCCCACCTCATTCCCTCTCCGCACCATTTTGCATAGTCTCAGGCAATCGGGAAGATTAGCAAAATGGGCGATCGAGCTGAGCAAGTACGATATTGAATATCGCGCAAAGACTTGCGTGAAATCAAAAGTACTCGCAGACTTCATAGTGGAACTCCCGATGGGAAGCACGTCCAACCAAGAGCCGAACTCGTCTTGGATCTTATACGTTGACGGATCCTCGTCCAAACAAGGTTATGGGATTGGCATCCGACTTGCATCCCCAACGGGAGAAGTATTGGAACAGTCATTCCGATTAAATTTCCACGCTTCGAACAACGAAGCCGAATATGAGGCCCTGATCGCGGGACTACGACTAGCTCACGGATTAAAGATTCGTAATCTTCACGCATACTGCGACTCCCAACTAGTGGCTAGTCAATTCAGCGGAGAATACGAAGCTAGGGACGAAAGAATGGAAGCATATCTGATCTTGGTAAAAGACCTAGCTCAGAAGTTCGATCAATTCGCCTTGACTAGAATCCCTCGAGCGGAGAACGCCCAAGCAGACACCTTGGCCGCCCTAGCATCCAGCTCGGATCCTGGTATGAGCAGGGTAATTCCCGTTGAATTCATCGAACACCCTAGCATCGGACCGCCCATAGTAATAAATCTGATCAATGAACCAGAGGACGATGTGGAGGAGAGCCACCCAGCCGAAGATCAGTTCGATTACGGATTCAGTCGTCCGTGGATGGAAACGATTCTCGCATACATAACCAACGGAGAACTTCCACCGGAAAAATGGAGGGCCCGAAAGATAAAAACCCAGGCCGCGCGGTATGTCGTAATGGACGGAGAACTTTACAAATGGAGGTTCTCCGGACCACTGATGACTTGCGTTCAAGGAGAGAAAGCACGGTGGGTTATGCAGGAAGTGCACTCCGGATCTTGCGGAAAACATTCTGGCGGAAGATCCCTCGCAATAAAAATCAAGCGCCACGGATATTTCTGGCTAACGATGGTAAAGATTGCGAAGATTTTTTCGCGAAAATGCGAGAAATGCCAGTGGCATGCTCCGACTATTCACCAACCTGCCGAGGTCCTTTCATCTATCTCGGCACCGTACCCGTTCATGCAGTGGTCAATGGATATAGTCGGGCCAATGCACGCGTCAAAACAAAAACGCTTCCTTCTGGTTATGACCGATTTCTTCTCTAAATGGGTCGAAGCCGACTCTTACGCAAGCATCAAAGACGCCCAGGTAGAAAGTTTCGTATGGAGGAACATAGCCTGTAGACATGGAGTACCATACGAAATCGTGACGGATAATGGATCCCAATTTATCTCGACTAGATTCGAAGCTTTTGCGGAAAATGGAAAATACGATTGACCAAATCGACTCCAAGATACCCTCAAGGCAACGGACAAGCCGAGACTATTAATACAACTATCCTCGATGGCCTCAAAAAACGCCTCGACGCCAAAAAGGGAAAGTGGGCCGAAGAACTCGAAGTAGTTTTATGGTCACACCGCACAACCCCGAGGCGAGCAACAGGCGAAACTCCTTTTGCTCTCGTATACGGAACGAAATGCATGATTCCCGCGGAAGTCGAATTTCCAGGAGTACGTAGAAGACTGCTCCCAGAAAGAGAAGAGGCAAACAACCTAATGCTTCTTGACGAATTCAATATCACGAAGGCGAGCTAGTCTTACGAAAAGTCTTCCAGAACACCACAGAACGAAACGCCGGTAAACTAGGAGCAAACTGGGAAGGACCATATAAGGTCATAAAAGTAGTCCGACCCGGAGCATACGAAATCGCAAACATGCAGGGCATCAAAATTCCCAGATCCTGGTACGCGATGCACCTCAAAAAATACTATCACTAGGCGGCAAGGCCCGCAGAACACTGAACTACGAGACGGCTTGATCCCCTCAAAAGGGTACGTAGGCATCTTGTCGCAAGACAAGACCAGCTGTCCCCCTCGTTCAAAAGGGGGGGGGGAGTAAGTGAGTATACGTATACTCGTAAACTCCCAAAATTTCAAAACTCGAAATTACTCAAACTTTTTCAGCAAACGTCTTGAAAGAAAAAACGAAATTCTGAATATAGCGAGACGTCGCCAATGTTCGGAAAAACGTTCCTCTTCAAAAACAATAAACAGTCTGTCCGCGACTATAAAATACGCAAAACTTCTTAACATACGTATCCTTTGCGAAGGCCCAAACATCTATCGCTTAAAAATAGTTCGTTGCTGATCACAACGAACTCGCAACAGTCTTAAACAAACTTAAGTTATCTCGCAGAGATAGCTCTCGAACACCCGACACAAGGGTAATAGCGCTATAAAAGAAATCCAAACTTTTGGTCAGCACTTCCGGGCAACTTAGAAATTGTTTCCAGTGAGATGCTCGGTTCCAACCAGACGAATTGTATAAGCCGAGAACCTATTGCGGATTCCAAAGCGGTATGGAATCAGGTTAAAATCGCAACGGGCAAAACAAAAGCCGACTAGTCACCGCATAGCCTCAATCCGAAAGTAAACCTAGGTCTTGCCCTAAACCCATCACACTGGTCGCTAACGTCTCAAGGCATGAATCGAGATCCTAAAGGCATGTCTCTTCGTCTATATCTAAACGCTCACTCGATTTACTAAACATCCTAAAGCGGGCAAACGAACAAGGCGATCCACTAAGGGAACGGAATTCGAGACGACAACTCGCGGACCTCCCACCATATCAACTCAAAACAGAAGGTTTAAATAAAAACCGATTATCCATTACGAAAATAAAAAGTTGCCGAAGCAACAAGGGATTCAAAGCCATAAAAGGCCAGTCCCGAACAAGTACAAAATCCGCACTCGGCCGAATACATAAAAACCTAATTTTCTTTAAAAAAATAAAAGTCTCGTAAGAGACTACAACTTCAAACATTCTCCGCACATGGAGCCTCATCCTCATCCATCGCATTACCTTCACCCTCGACAACAACCTCCGGGTCGTCACCTTTGTCCACATCAGGCTGGGGTACGTCTTCGGCAGCAAGAGTCGGATCGGAATCGCTTCCCTCGATAGGAATAGATCTTTCAGTCACTCGGACAGCTGATTCCTCGAAACCCTTCATCTTTCGCTGAAGTCTGCACATCTCTGAAGCCTTGGATTTCTTTTCATCCTTCGCCTTGATCAGAGAGACCGCGGTCTTTCCGAGATCACGCTCCAGATCGCTAACCCAAGCTTCGAGTCGAGACACCTCCGCGGAACGCACATCTTCTATCACCTTCAGTTTCCCCTCGAGCTGAGCCGACCTCTCCTGCGACTCGGCTAACTCCTTGGCTAAACGCTCAACTTTGGACCCACACTCTTTGATCATCCCATCGATCAACGAAACAAACTAGAAAAACCAAGAAAGATGGTCAGCTACGAATATATTCTTTAAAACGTATGTTTGCGAACCTGTACCTTGGTTCGTTGCTGCGACATCGACATCAAGCTCGGTGTCTTGCTAGACGAAGCTCCGGTCTCGGAACCCTTCACGGCTCTCTTTCTCGCGGGAGCATCAGGGTTCGGACGAGTTCTCTTGCGGCCTTTCGCTGAAGCGGGCAGCGTCGCCCTAAGCGCCGAAAGTCCCAGGACAATCACCCTCTTGGCCGGAGCAGGAGGCCCCAGAATCGTGACTGGATCAGCCGCAGTAGGAGATGCAGCCGGTTCAACTGCGGCAGGAGTCGTAACTGATTCAACAGCGGTAAGAGTCGCAACCGGTTCGCCCACGGTCGGAGACACGACCGACTCTACCGTGGTGGGAGCTACGGCTATTCCGACCTCAGCAGAAATAGCAACGTTTTCTGCTGCAAGGAGGGGGAGAAGCAGCGGGCGCACCCGACGGTTCAATAGCAGCGCCCGTCGAGGAGTCCGCTACCGTATCCGTCGTTTTGTCCAAAATAGCCTTGACCTCTCTCGCAAGGACGGATGGATCTACCGAGGGTACGTTGCTCGACACATCATCTTCCTCAGCATCGCTACGGTCCATCTCATCTTGAAATAAGAGAAACTCAGAAATCCGAGCATCCTGCGGATGTGCCGTAGGGTTGTCATTGGATGGGACCTCACAGTTTTGTTGATCACCTTGGGAAGAAGACATCTTAAAATTTTTCTAGAGAGAAGTTGGAGAGAAACTTGAGAGGTGGAAGATATGAGAAGTCATGATCCAATACTTATAGAAAAAAGAGAGCTCTCCCTCGTAATGAGACAAAATCTTAGCCGTAGATTCCGATTTAAACTAACTCCATCCGCCCGCAAAATTTCCTCAAGAAATTGCAGGCTGGGGGGCTAACTGTTGGTGTCAAAAACCGTAATCTCGAAATCAACGTCTACGATAACCTCTGGAATCATTACTTTCCGCAAAAGTCATTTATTAAAACGGAAAGTTGTTTTTATAAAACTCGAAGATCGTTTTATAAAACTCGAGAATCGTTTTATAAAACTCGAAGAATCGTTTTATAAAACTCGAAGAATCGTTTTATAAAACTCGAAGATCGTTTTATAAAACTCGAGAATCGTTTTATAAAACTCGAAGAATCATTTTATAAAACTCGATAATCATTTATAAAACTCGAGAATCGTTTTATAAAACTCGAAGATCTATTTATAAAACTCGAGAATCGTTTTATAAAACTCGAAGAATCGTTTTATAAAACTCGAAGAATCGTCTTATAAAACTCGAGAATCGTTTTATAAAACTCGAAGAATCGTTTTATAAAACTTGAAGATCGTTTTATAAAACTCGAGAATCATTTTATAAAACTCGAGAATCGTTTTATAAAACTCGAAGATCGTTTTAGGAAACCGCAAAAAACCGAAACAGCCGTAAAACGCGAACTAGTCACGACTAGTTCGCCCACCGGCGAACTAAGCCAAGCTGGCTTAGTTCGCCGATGGGCGAACTAGGAGACACTCGACTAGTTCGCCCACTGACGAACTAAGCTAAGCTGGCTTAGTTCGCCGGTGGGCGAACTAGAGACTTCCCGGATATCCCGCGCCTCGATCTCCCGCATCTCCGATTCGAAACTTACGTCCTTCAACACGGTCGCGTTCCGAACCACGGCCGAAATGTCTCCCGTTTCGTCTCGATCCGTCCTATCATTCGAGTTTTACGATAAAAACCGTAAAACACTGTTTTCTCGAAAAGAACTCGAGGAAATCGTATAAAAACGGCAACGGTTAAACGAAACACCGAACATTGCCTAAACTATACGATTTATTCAAGATTTTTCGTAAAAATCATAAAAAACGCATTTTTAATAAAAACGTCGAGTAAATCGTAAAAACGGCAACGATTAACCGAAGAAAACGAATGTAGCTAAACTTTACGATTAACTCGGAGAATTTACTAGAAACGGTATCGGATCAGGAAACGATCTCGTACAAAGTTGCATAACGGATTTATCGCAAAACGGCCCGGAAGGTCCTAAAACGCGATAAAAAGCCCATCTCGCGATCTTGACGGAATCTAACCCGAAGACACGATAACGTTTTGACGGTTTACTCGCAGAAGGAAAATAAATGTCAAGCTTGAAGATAAAAGGCAGGTTTGAAAATAAATAGAAGATTTCCGCGGAAGAAAAGGAAGGATCGAGAAAAATGGAAGATTCCTGATATACTCAAATCCGGGCAAAATGGAAAGATCGAACCGTCAAGGCAAGGAGTATATAAACCAGAGGCGTAGGGCAGAAGAGGAGGACAAAAATCAGACCTAAAAAGATGGCTGTTAGCTTAGGAATTTAGGACTTAGCGTGTGGGAATCGAAATTCACACTTGTCGATTTCCGTTAAATAAGGAAACTTAGGAAAACCCTAATTTTCCAGAGGAACCGGATCTCTGCGAAAGCCAACGACAAGTAACCAAATAAATGCGGAAAAATACGAAAAACGTAATAAAACGAACTTAAAGAAAAAGTAGATCATATTTTGATTTCGCGTAAAAGCGTTGCGATCGTTACAAGGGTTTACAAAGGCTTTGGCCGCAAGGCCGTCAGCGAGTTATCAACATAAAAACCTTAAACCTAATCGAGTCGCAGCTCGATAACAAAAGACGGAAAATGATAAGAAAAAGGATTTGAATGATTTCGGACTGAACCTTATGAAAGGCTGCCTACGTACCCCTTTCGAGGATCAAGTCGAACGTAGTTCAGTTGATTGAGCTGGACAAGAGATCGAACTGCCTGGGCGAGTTCGTCTAGTGATTGAGCGCCAGTCATAGAAACCGAACTTGTCGAGAAAAAGCCTAAGTTTCTAAGCGCGGAAAATTCTAAGTCTAGAAAAGTTGTGAAAGTCTCAGATGAGAGCTCTGATTTTCGTCCCCCTTCTCTTCCTTGCGACTCTGGCTTATATACCCCTTTCCCAAGCGACTCAATCTTTCCATTTTGCCCGGATCCAAGTTTTTCGGGAACTTTCCATTTCTGTCGATCCTTCCTTTTCTTTTGCGGAAATCTTCTATTTATCTTCAAACTTGCCTTTTATCTTCTATTTGCGAGTAAACCGTCAAAGCGTTATCGTATCTTCGGGTTTAATTTCGTTAACGTCGTGAGATGGGTTTTTATCGTGTTTTAGGACCTTTCGGGCCGTTTTACGATAAAAACCGTTTTACGACTTTAACGAGACCGTTTCCTGATCCGATGCCGTTTTTTTACGATTCTCTCGACGTTTTTTAATTAAAACGAGTTTTTTATGATTTTAACGAGAAATCTCGAATAAATCGTATAGTTTAGGCAATGTTCGGTGTTTCGTTTAACCGTTGCCGTTTTATACGATTTCCTCGAGTTCTTTCCGAGAAAGCGAAGTTTTACGGTTTTTATCGTAAAACTTGAATGATAGTTCGGATCGAGACGGAACGGGAGACGTTTCGGCCGTGGTTCAGAATGCGACCGTGTCGAAAGACATAAGTTTTGAATCGGGGATGCGGGAGATCGAGGCGCGGGATATCCGAGAAGTCTTTAGTTCGCCCATCGGCGAACTAGTTGAGTGTCTATTAGTTTGCCCATCGGCGAACTAGTTGAGTGTCTATTCTTCGAGTTTTATAAAACGATTCTTCGAGTTTTATAAAACGATTCTCGAGTTTTATAAAACGATTCTTCGAGTTTTATAAAACGATTCTTCGAGTTTTATAAAACGATTTCTTTTATATTTTCTGCGGAGACTTTTTGCCATTGATTCCGTTGTGACCGATTTTGACACCAACAGTTAGGCCCCCACCTCGCTAGAATCTTGAGCCTTTAGCGTAAGGTTCTTGCGAGTGGTTAGCCAATTTTAGTTAAGTTAGGCGGAATTAATGGTTGGTAAGGTCCATTGAAAGTGATCTTTCCGCTCTCCAGGGAGCGGAAAGCGTTTAAGATTATGGCTGCGCCTTGTGACGGCTGCCTACGTACCCTTTCGAGGGGATCAAGCCTTTCGTAGTTCGTTTCGGAATTAAGGTTCGTATGACCTGTTTCCTTGCAAGGCCTTTACGGTCTAGTTATATGTTTATCGAGCATATTGATGTCGATGGCATCTTGACCTTTGCCAGCCTTGAGACTAGCCTCGTAGGCCGTCTGGTCTGGCTGAGCGTGGCCGTTATAGTTTTCGGACTGGCCGTGTGCGGCTCTGAGTCCCTTTCGCTTTTGCGGCTTTATTAAAAATCAGTTTGCGTTTTTAAGAGCGTGTTTTTATTCGTATGAATGTAGCGGGAAGATTATGAGTTGATATTGAGGGAGGTCCGCGAGTTGTCATCTCGCATTCCTTTTTCCCTTAGTGTATCGCTTGCCCGTTTTAGGATGTTTAGTAAATCGAATGAGCGTTTAGATATAGACGAAGAGACATGCCTTTAGGATCTCGATTCATGCCTTGAGACGTTAGCGACCAGTGTGCTGGGTTTAGGGCAAGACCTAGGTTTACTTTCGGATTGAAGCTATGCGATGACTAGTCGGCTTTCGTTTTGCCTGTTGCGTTTTTAACCTGATTCCATACCGATTTAGAATCCGCGATAGGTTCTCGGCTTATACGATTCGTCTAGTTGGAACCGAGCATCTCACCGGGAACAATTTCTAAGTTGCCCGGAAGTGCTGACCAAAAGTTTGGATTTCTTTTATAGCGCTATTACCCTTGTGTCGGGTGTTCGAGAGCTATCTCTTCGAGATAACTTAAGTTTGTTTAGGACTGTTGCGAGTTTGTTGTGATCAGCAACAAACTTTTTATGTGATAGATGTTTACGTAGTTTTGGCCTTCGCGAAGGATACGTACGTCAGAAGTTTTGCGTAATTTTATAGTCGCGGACGGACTGTGAGGTCTTCCAAGAAAATGACTTTATCGAGGAAGGTATTTGTGTCGAAAAACTAGTCTCCGGGCGTCTGCGACGTCTCGCAGTGCCGAAAGTTGGTTTTTATTTTATATGCCGCGTTTCGTGTTCGGAACATTTGCGGGCTCGAAGATGTTGCGCGGCGTTGCGAGGGTTTTGTCTTAACCCTGCTTTGCAGGAACACTTTGGTTCGTTTGCGTATATTCGCAATTAAAAACTAACATTCCTGTTTGGATGTTAGGTGGTTTTATGATTTGTGCTAGAGCAATTAGGACCGAGAGGTCGCGTAAGTTGTTTCCCCGAAACGAAGCGTTTATCGTTACGGTGCTTTGTGAAGTGTTGACCTTCCGAGATTCGTACGGCTTTAGGAGCTCTGGTACGAGTGTTTTCTTATACGTCGGATTTTGTAGGCAACTTGCTTCGGGAGTAGAGTGAATCGCGAGAATACTGAACTTAGGCGATTTTTGACAAGTTTGCATTATCCGTTGAATGTATTGGCTTAGCGCGAAGGTTGTGTTCAGCCGCACAGCCAAGGTCGTATTTGGTAGAGGATTAGACCACGACACCTTCGTGCTATCGAAAAGGTCGAGTCGGTTTGTAAACTTGGCATTGAAGTGAAGCGTGATCGGACAATAGCCAAGTAGTGTTTGTCGAGATAGATATGCCAAGTATGCCCGTGTTTATAGAAAATATTTTTCCGTTGTAGGTTTGATTTATACGATGAAAGTTTCGTATAAACTTTCCTTTGTATGGAAGTTGTTTCTTGTTTACTCGAGGGAGACAGATCCTAAGAAGCTCTATGCAAAGCCCGTGCGGAGTCGTTTGCGGGGCGATCTCATTCTCGGATGTAAACGAGAGGAATGAGAGCGGATGCTCGTGAACCGATGGGCAAAAGAGTGAGATCTTTCAGATCATGTCGCGAGGAGACGAAATTTAGATTGGCCGCCTAGTGCGTGATCGTATAGCTTGGTTTTCGCTATAAGGAAAGTACTTTTCGCAAAACCTGTTACGTTTACTTTTGAGAGTTACCTCGTTATGACATGATCCTGACTATAAGAAGGATTTCTCACGTAAGCAACGGGCGATGAATTTAGTAAATCGACGCGACGCATTGGGTTAACAATGTTTCCGCAGATTTTTTTAGAAACCTTTCCGCTTAGTTTTTGATTCTTCGGTGATAGTTTTTTCGGAGTCACTTGTGGAGTTTTACCAAAAGTTATTTCACCGAGATCTAGTCGCAAAATGTTTTAGCGGGTTTCTCGGGCGGAATGAATCACATGATCAGCAATAGGATCAGTCAGCGAGAAGGGAGGACGTGTTTCCTATTGCTGCTTTGTGTTCTCGATCTTTCTTTCGCCGCAAATGTTCTTGACATTATTCCGTGACTCACTTGGTTTGACAGAAAATGAGATCAATGCTTTGATGCCTAAAGATTTCGACTCTTATACTTGTTTTATCAAGTTTGAGAAGATTTTTATGACTTCGGCAAATAATCGAGTTTCGCTCTGAAGTTTCTCAGAGATTTTCTAACCGCATGATTGCGACGAGAGATGCTGTATATTCCTCGAGATTATTTCCCAGACAGTTTGGATCAGTCTTTAGCACTTAGACGGTTTTTAGATTGTTGTTTTCTTTTGGGGTGATTTCGACGAGGCGTTGCATCGTCCGAATATTTTTCCGCATATTTTAGAAAGCGTTTTCTTGATGCGAGGAAAAATGTTC
The DNA here is from genome assembly GCA_932364175.1 of Eruca vesicaria subsp. sativa. Taxonomy (NCBI): domain Eukaryota; kingdom Viridiplantae; phylum Streptophyta; class Magnoliopsida; order Brassicales; family Brassicaceae; genus Eruca; species Eruca vesicaria. The sequence goes on along the minus strand of CAKOAT010123710.1, from coordinate 2,008 downwards.
GGCAAAAGAAGAAAGACGAGTTTCGTTTGAAGGATTTGGATGATCGACAATCCGGGTCGATTAAAGGCCATGGTGGATCGGAGATGACTTGGAGTATGTCTGATTTACGAGAACTTCTAGGAGCGAGTCGGTTTAAGACGACGTCAGCGTCTCTAGCTCCTTCTTTCGTTTAGGAAATGGGTACGTTTGAATGCGTGGTGATCGTTTCTCAGTTGTACAAGAGATTGGATTGGTTTGCGAGTTATGCCTGAATGGTTAGAGAACAACAAATCGAGATAGACAAAAATTGCTTACGACTTAGCACGCTAGACTATCTTCTAAATTCTAAGTTCTCTAGGTTTCTTGGCAGTTTACAAGACGTTTTCGTTTCTTACTTACGAGAAATTAGAAGTCTAATAAAATTTTCGAATCGGACATACCTTTGCTTCATCGATGATTTGGAGTCGTCTATTCTTCGTTCTTCGTCTTTTGACTTACCGGTCTTCGACGAATTACCAGCGAGAGTAAGGAGCGGGGAGAAGACTTAACCATCGGAGCTCGTGTTCTTGTTTCTTCGTACTGATGGTTTTATTTGACCGACTAGGTGCGCTTTGCATATCGAAAAATTCAATCACGTGTTTATGATTGGATGTTTTCGACTTAGCGTGGCAGAGTTTCGTAAAATCGGATTAGGTTTAGAGAGTTCAGATTTCTCGTATAGTTTAGGCAACTTTGGTGTTAAGTCAACCGTTGCCGTTTTAGACGATTGATTCGAACTTATACGAAGAAATAAGTCTTTGCGGTTTTATCGTAAAATCCCGATGAAAATTCCGGTTCAGACGAAACGAGAATCAGTGCGATCAAGACTTCGAGAGAACTCGAGGATTGGTTCAGCTCGACGTAAGGCAAGTCGGGTGAACCCTTTCAGCTTGTCGTGTGGCGATCTGGATTGTAAGAACCCTTGGGGCGAAGTCAGCATTTCTTGGGCGAGCCAGGCGCTTGGGTCAGCTCGCTGTATGGCGAGCTAGCTAGCTCTACGTTCGGCGAGCTAAGACGCTTGGCGCGGGTGATCTCGATTCGTCGAGTTGACTTGGTTTCGTCGTAGAATCTCAACGGAAAGTCCGATTGAGACGAAACAAAAAGCGTCTCGATCAAGATTCGAGATGGAGATGTTTTGATTCATCGAGCTTGTCCAACTTGCCTAATGGTGAGTCGGCGAGCACAGTCCCGATTCATCAAGCTATCTTGTTTTCGTGGTAAAACCTCAACGAAAACTTTGATTGAGACGAAACGAAAAGCAGTGCGATTATTGTTTAGAGTACGGTCTGGCTCACCATAGCTATGAGTTGGGTTGTGCGAACCCTCGGGAAAAAGTCAGTGCCTCTGGGACGAGGTGGAAAGCCGGTCAGCTCGCCAAGATGGCAAGCTAGGTTGCTTGGCCAACTCACCGTCTTTTCGGCTGGATAGTATTGCCCGATTCTGCGAGTGGCCTAAGGTTCTTCCGCGAGCTGTGGGAGTCGATTTCACCCTACTGTCAAATAAATTGTAAAAAAGGAAACTTCGGGAAAACCCTAAGTTTCCAGAGGAACCGGCTATCTGCGAGAACCGCACAACGAAAATAAGATGACGAAAATACTTAGAATTTAAATGAGAATAAACGAAAACAGAGAGCAAAGAGGTTCTTATTCCGAATCCGCGTAGAACTGGTACAAAAAGAATTGCCGAAAGCGTAAGAACTAGAAAACCCTAATTGAGACGCAGCTCGCTAACAGAAAAACGGAAATATTCCTAAATGCTAGTTTTGGTGGTGGAAGCTCTGAATTTCGTGTATATGCTTCTACCCTAGACCTCCTCTTTATATACTCATCATCTTGGCTATCCGATCTTTCCATTTCGCCCAGATTTGACTTAAATCGGGAACTTTCCATTCTTCTCGATCCTTCCTTTTCTTCTGCGGAAATCTTCTATTTCTCTTCAAATCTTCCTTTTATGTTTAAACTTGACTTTTATTTTCTTTCTGCGAGTAAAC
>CAKOAT010123599.1:0-81503 GCA_932364175.1 Eruca vesicaria subsp. sativa | reverse complement strand
ACTCCAAAAAATTTCCATTTTTGAAATATTTGCCTTTAAGGATGCGTGAGACCAAAGAATCAGGGTTATTCCAAATTCGCCACGCTTGTTTTCCAAGTAAAGCCTGATTGAAACGACCAATGTCATGAAACCCAAGACCTCCCTGTTCTTTTGGTTTACACAATTTTTCCCATGAAACCCAGGGAATCTTCCTTTTTTTTATCACCACTACTCCACCAAAATTCAATAATCGCACTCGTAAGTCGTTCACAGAGACCTTTTGGTAATCGAAAAACAGACATTGCATATATTGGGAGAGCTAAAGCAACCGATTTTATTAAAACTTCCTTAGCCCCCAATGATAGAGTTTTGGAATACCAACCCTGAAGTCTACCTTCCAATTTCTCTTTTATAAAATTCAAGAGATCTGTTTTTGAACCCTGAAAACATTCAGGGAGACCAAGATATGAACCTTCACCTCCTTCCTTATCGATACCTAAAGCCATCTTTATAGCATGTTTTGTATCATCGGTTACGCTTTTCCCAAAAATGATAGAAGACTTTAAAGGATTAATCATTTCTCCAGAAGCCTCTCCATAAATTTTCAAACACTTCAGAATTTCATCACTGTCCTTGATAGAGGCTTCACATAACAGCAAGCTATCATCCGCAAATAACAAATGGTGAACCGAAGGACTCCCTTTAGCTAGTTTTATACCCTGTAATTTTCCTTGTGCTTCAGCTCTGTTTAACACATGTACTAAAGCTTCAGCACATAAAATGAATAAAAAAGGCGACAAGGGATCACCCTGACGTATTCCTCTTTCAGGTTTAATAAAACCATGTGATCGTCCATTGAGTAACACTGAAAAAGTGACAGTGGTAATACATGACATAATCCAAACGACCCATTTCCGATCAAATCCCATTTTTTCCAGTAAAACTTCAAGAAAATTCCATTCAACCCGATCATAGGCTTTTGACATATCTGTCTTAATAGCCATACTTTCTCTACCAATTTTATCATTAGTGCGCAGACCATGTATCAATTCATGTGCTATGATGACATTGTCTGTAATTAACCTGCCTCCAACAAAAGCCCCTTGCGTTTCCGAAATTATATTAGGCAAAATTACTTTCATTCGATCGCACAGAATCCGAGAAATGATTTTGTATTGTACCGAGCAAAGACTAATGGGACGCATATCCTTCATCTCCGTAGGGTGTAAAATTTTTGGTAATACAAATAATTGTGTATGATTCCATCCAGCAGGGAGGATGGCTGTTGTAAAAAAACCTTGAACATCACCAATAATTTTTTGTCCCACAATGTGCCAATATTTTTGGTAAAAATAACCAGTAAGACCATCTTCCCCAGGGGCGCTACTACTTTTAATGCCAAATGCTGCTTTTTTAATTTCATCCGATGATACCTCTCTGGTTAGCACTGTATTCATCTCTGCGGAAATCCTAGTGTCGAAACCCTCAAACAAAGTTTCCAGATCGCATGGGTTAGAGCTTGTGAACAAATCTCGAAAATATTCAGTAGCAATATGACCTTTAGATCCTTCAGAGTAGTGTTCATTACCAAACATATCTTTAAGCATTAAGATTTTGTTTCTCATTTTTTTCCCTTTAACCACATTATGGAAATAAGTAGTATTTCTATCCCCTTCCCGTAACCATTCCTCTCTACTTTTTTGTCTCCAGAAAATTTCTTCTTCCCTATAGGCCGTTGCCAAATCATGTCTTAACCTCCTTAACAAACTATAAATGGGGAACTGCTTTGAGCTTTCTTTGTCCAAATCCATCTGTAACCGTTCTATCCTTGTTTTTGAATTCCAATCATTGTTCTTTTTAAGCTTGGATAATTCCGAGCGACAACGAGCAATACGATCAAGGACACTGAGATTTGAATTAATATTATCCACATCCCATCCTCGAACAATGGCCTCCTCTACCCCTCGCTTTCCATACATACGTTTATCAAAATAGAATCTTCCTCTTTGCAAAGTTTCTGGTTCGAGTGCGAACTCTATGCGTAAAGGTCGATGATCAGAAGGCCACATACTCATATATTCAGTAGACGATTGTGGAAAAAGTCTAAACCATTCATCATTACCAAAACTTCTATCCAGTCGACACTGAACCCAGTTATGATCTCTCATACCTGCCCATGAAAGAGTATTTCCAGTACTTCTCATCTCCCTGATTTTACATGCTTCCACCATGTTCCAAAAATCGAAGAAGGTGTTGTCATCTCTAATAGCGCCTCCCAAATTTTCACCATTATGTAATAGCTCATTAAAATCACCAACCAAAACCCATGCCTCATCTCTAATGACACCTATATCCGTGAGTTGATCCCAAACAGATCGTCTCCTTGCTCTTACTGGATCTCCATATACACATGAAAGAAAAAAATTAAGGGATCCCATTGTAACTTTAAGATCAATAATTCTATTGTTACTATTTAAAATTTCCACCAAGTAACACCCTTTCCACATTAAGGCTAAACCACCACTACGCCCAATGGGTTCCACCGTGTGTAAATAGTCATACCCCAAGCTTGATTTTAAAACATCCATGTAAGCAAATTTTTGCTTAGTCTCCATAAGAAACAAAAAATCCGGAAAAAATTGACGTCGTAAATCTCGAATACGTTGAACCGTATCCGAACTACCCGCACCCCTACAGTTCCAACTCAAGATACTCATAAAAACTTAAAAATGTTTTGAGGATTCACAAAAGAACCCATTTTAATTTGGTTTAAGACGACCAAATATAATGTAAACCACCTACACCACATATAACCTTGACGGGTCCATAAAAAAACCAAAGAAATTGACCTGAGAGGGGCCCATAAAACCCACGGAACAGACCTGACACCAAACATATACTGCAAACCCATATTTAGTTTTTCAGGTTTGTAAAAGGTCCATTTCCACAGCTTAATACATGGAAGATACCAAAAAGAAGCAAAGAACCCAAGTATTGTTCCTTGTTGCGATGCAGGTATGTTCCAAAATTCCTCTAATAATTCACACATTATAAACCTAAAAAACCAGGACATCAATTCAAGGCCAGAGACTAACGAGTTTAAAAATACCCAAATAGAATTATACTTATAAAACCAAATGTCAGAAATTTTCCATAAACAAAGAAGGAAAGACCCGTAGGACACCACACTGTTCCATTTCGAAAACTGAAAAAATGGTATCCCAATCCATATAATCAACCAATGATCACCATGTACAATCCCCACAAATTCATGACTTGCTTCACAATGCTTGGAATATAGCCACATCTTGTCCCACCCCCAAAGCATAAAAGACCAAGACCACCAAATAGCATCCGTCTTGATAATGAGAACGACCAAAGTGGAACCAAAGGAACCCCATATGCCTTGATACCAAAACCATAATCCTATAGCCTTTTGAGAGTCCACCTTCAAAGAATGAAACCTGGTGGGAAAAAAACCTGTGAACCATAGAAACACACTAGAATAACCAACCAAACAAACATCACTGAACCAGAACAAACCAACCTCAGACCAAAAAACAAATGTCTTATTGAAAAGTAAGAAAACAGAAGCCACACGAAGCCATAGATCAGAAAGATCATACCCTGGAGACCACATCACTTTATATCTTGGAACAGTTATATCCAATATTGAATTCAAAACAAAATCTGTGTATCCACACCTCTGTTTTCTCTTAGGCTTTTCTTGTATAATATCTGTTGTACTGATTTGAACGAAAGAAAGTCTTGTCCCATAAGAGAGAGAGAAGCCATTACCAAGAGTAAATCCAAATAAACCATAATCACAGTAAAAATTCCGAACCAGCCAACCCCTGTCACACGAGTCCAAAGTAACCAAAAAGAAATGCCAGCCAAGACCATGATCATAATAATGAAACCGATGTAACCATCTCACAAACCAGTTTTTAAACCACATCAGCTCAACCAAAAAGATTTGTCGTACAAAAAACATATAGATGTTACAAGGCTTATTTTTGAATATCAATAGTCTTAGACCTATTAAGATACCATTTAATTCAAAACATCTAAGCCGGCTTACAATATAATTAAAAAAGGAAAACCATTTTCTTTCATGAGTCTTCACTAGAAGCTTGAAAGATGAAACCTGGCCATCAAAGAAACATACACAAATGGAAAAAGAAACCATAAACTTGTATAAACCACAAGTACAACCTGGAATCACTCTAAATATTATGTGACTCCCTTGCACTGTTGGACCAAGTAACCATGATAAACCATCATAAGAGTCGACCTCATTCCTGCCCCATACCATTTCAAAAACACTCAAACAGTATAACTTGTTACAGATTATGTAGTATCTAACGTAACTGAAGGCACCATAGCTTAAACACTGTTTTCTAAGCATACATAAGGGCACCCCATATCTTAGTACTTTTAAATTCCGTAGAGCAAAAGAGTAGGAGTAACTTAGATCATAACCTATTCTCAGCACACAAACCAAATAAAGCTTCAACATAGCAGTCTTATTAGGTAGAAAAAAACAATCCTCAGCCATCAGACATGAAAAGAAAAGAGACAAGCTCTTATAACACCAAAGGGGGCACAAAACAACGAGAAAACCTTTACTTTCCTCCAAAAACATATGATATATCTCAATCATACGCAAAAAGGCAACCAACAGATCTCCCAACGATCTCAACACATAAGAAAAATCGAACCTTTTTATAGGAGGAATACAGAGTACCTTCGTCGGATTAGCCGAATCTGAGATTCCTTGTAACAGCAAATCGCCATTATTAATCCTCCAAACCATCGGATCCCCTTTTTCCACCAGATCCCAAACGAAATCCAAATCACCTCCGTTTAAAACCGAGATACAAAGAAACCCATAATCACCGATGAAGAGAACCCGATATATTATCCAAACAAACATCGCAGATCAAAAGATCATTGAAAAATTCGCAATCGCCATCTCCGTGATCTCGTATTCCTTGATTTGACGAAATATATACATTTAGTTATGAGAAAAAGAAATTGATATGTTGGTCGGTTTGTAAATTAAATAGAACTTAAGATTATTTATATAATTATTTATAAATGATGGGGGAATAATTTGTAAATATCGTGAATCTTACTTTATACATTATTCATTTGCGATTATGTTGTACATGGTGAAATCATACAAATCAAATTGTGTTTCATTTTCTTTTCCTAACTTTTTATATAAGAACCGCGCATGATAAACATTTTATCTACAAATTATATTTGTATACTATTATTTATTTTTATATTTTTCTACATATTATGCAATAATAAATAAAAATATATTAATTGAATAACTGAGAACTCAATCACTATTACATATATAAATAATTTGGTGCGTCCATTTAAATTAAACGGTCACTCTTATTTATTAACAATCATTTTATGGTAAATAAACCAAAACAATCAATTTTGTCCATCGTATATTAGATACAATTAAATATAAATGACATTAACAATATATATATAATATTTTTAATATGGATGTTTAGTAAATGAATTTTCTCATTATAAGGTTTTATGATTATCAATATATTTTTATAACAAAATTTTGAACTATTAAAAATTGAATGCAAATTTTAAAATTAAAATATCAAATTCTCAAAAAAATTTCAATGAAAATATCAAAATATAAGTATGTATTTTAATATGGTATGTAATTTAATTTAAATTAGATATATGTATTAATATAAACGTATTAAATAAGACTTCTTACTCACGTATTTTATATTTATTTGTATCTTATTATAATAAAATTTTAAATCATTGATCACAAAAATTTTATTTGAGATTTTTTAACTATATACCCGTTTAAAAAAAAATTAAAATTACAATATATACAAAAATATGAATTTTTATTATATAATAATGTAATTGTGTTATTTATTTTAATAAAAAATATTTAAAAAATGGTAGTGGATATACAAATTGTTAGCAAATCTTTATTATTGAAATTATTAATTGCCATATATATTTTAATCAGGTAAAGTAACTCCGTAGCTTTTATTTAAGGAAATAATGAATAATAAATTTTTAAGATTAATAAGATATGCGACCAACATCTTTCTAGTAAATATATGTTTAAATTATGGTATATGTAAGGTGCTCTAAAATTGTGTTAAATATAATTTAGAAGATAAAAGATATGCCACAAATGATTGAGTTATTTTTAATTAATACAAACTTAAGGTTACAGATCCCCAATTAATATATATGGGATTCATGTCCTCCAACTAACAAAATAAGGAACTTAAATATAGGAATTCATCACAAATATATACTCATATTAATTTGTTTCTTTCTCCTAGAATGAAAAAGACAGCAGGACATAAATTCACATTTGAAGCAAAAGTAACATTAAATGATACACCAAAGCATTCGTTCCGAACCATTGAAAGAAAAGACACCACAAACATATATAGAACCCATTACATTATTTAGTTTCTCTCTTTCAATTTGTAGTTGTTGCAGCCTCCTCGGCCAGATTGCTTCCGGCAACATCAACCACAAATCTGTAACGAACATCGTTCTTGTGAAGCCTCTCAAACGCAGTGTTGAGCTCATCAATCTTCACCACTTCAATAGTTGATGTAAGCCCTTTCTCTTTGCAGAAAGCCAACACTTCCTCTGTCTCTTTAATGCTCCCAATAAAGCTTCCTGATACCACTTTCCTCCCTATCATCAAAAACAAAATGAATCAAAACTTTGCTAACTAGAGATCATTAGTTGTAAAACAAGAAAGACTGACCAAGAATGAGGAGAGGGGTTATGAACTGAAGAGGAGTGTTAATAACACCCATGAGAATCAGTTTCCCGTCGAGTTTAAGAGAAGCCAAGTAAGGCTCCAGTGGGTGAAAAACCGGTACGGTGTCTATGATATAGTCAAGAGAATCTGCGATTCTTTGCATCTCTGCTTGATCAGAGCTCACTACGTAGTCGTCAGCTCCTAGATGATCCATTGCTTCTTCTCTTTTCTTCTCTGATGAACTTATCACCGTCACATGATGTCCCATTGCTTTAGCTATCTTCACACCCATGTGCCCAACTCCTCCTAACCCTAAAATCCCTCCTTTGAGCCCGCTTGACATTAAACCGAAGTGGCTCAACGGACTGTACACAGTTACTCCCGCGCAGAGCAGAGGGGCAGCCTGTTCCACCGGCATACCTTCTGGGATCTTCACAACGAACCTTTTAAACACAAAAAAGTTGGGAAACATGAGATTACGTGTGGAGGAAGTAACAAATGCTCTGTGTTTTCTTGTGAAACAGGAAAGGTTTGTTTGTTTGTGTGTGCTTACTTTTGATTGACGATCATAGTGTCAGCGAAGCCACCTTGAGTTGGTTTGCCGTCGGTGTAGACATCGTTGTAACTCCAGATTCTCTTGTTACAGTACTGCTCAAGATCTGAGCTACATGGTTTGCAGCTACCGCAGCATCCGACAATAACGCCTACTCCGACCACATCTCCTACGGTGAACTTGCTAACATCTGATCCCACTTCCACCACTTCTCCTACCACCTCGTGTCTGTATATCAAAATTCAATTTGGATTTTACAAAATATTGCTTGTAAAAGGATATATAATGTACAATTCCACATGGCTGATTTTTTTGCATATTAATTATTGACTAGGTGATTTTTCCGTGCTTATGCACGGGTATGAATATTCATAAAGTAAAATTTTATTATAATTGACTGATATTTAGTTTTAGTTTTGAATCAATTTATATGTATAATTTATATTAATAAAATATTATATTATTCTAATTATACATATGACTTTGGATATATTATTGTCAGTTTAATCAGTTTGGTTATCAATTTGGTATATTGGATAATATCTATTTTTCCAATTCAACTATAACATTTTTTATTCTAAATATAATAAAACTTTGATTAATTTTCTTATTTTCATTTCGGTTGGTTATTGTCTTAGATATGTAAATATAGTATAGTTAAATTAAGTATAACTTAATATATATTATGCTTAAAATGAAATAAATAATAAGCTAAAGTGTTTGATTCAAAATTACATAAATGAATATATTGATAATATTTTGAAGTCTCATGCATATATATATATAAATTCTACAAAAGAATTAAATTGTAATTGGTTAATATATTCTTTTTTTTTAAATATGTTTTGAGTCAACATCTAATTTATATATATAAAATTAAATAGTTTCTTCTTCTTATTATTATTATAAAAATATATGTTCTTATTGTAATTAGATGTTTAATTTTGGATATAAATTAGATTAGTCGAGTCATTCATTTTCTGAGTATATCGAGTTAAAAATATTTTTAAATTAAAATTGAAGCATAATAACTTTTATTTTAGTTAAGTCAAATCAAATTAGTTTTATTTATCGCTTAAATATACATGTATTTTTATAATATTTATTTACTCTTGTTAAGTCAAATCAATTATTTTTATTTATCGCTTAAATATACATGTATTTTCATAATATTTATCAAATTATATGTTGATTTCTAAAAAAAAATATTAGAAAATAAAGTGTAACTGATAAATTTTTGGATGTTCATGAACATATATATATATATATATATTATTTTGAAAATATATTTTATGCTATTTAAAAGTATATATTAATGGGGGTTTTACTATTTTGTGACTTTCCTTTTTATTAAAGTCATATTATATACATAATTTTCATTTTTAAATTTGGTTTAAAATTTTAGAAATATTTCCTTTTTATTATATATGTTATTTGGAAAAAGGTAAAAAAGAAACTAAATAAAAAATTAATAATAATCTTAAAATCTAACAATTCATTAAGGGTATCTACGTAATCAACCATCGCGAGAGTTAACGTGAGCGCAACACGTAAGAAAGTTACTTCTCAAATAATATTATAGAGATTAGGGAAGATAATAATTTTTGGTCAAAACAATAATGAACTTCAGACTACAATGTCATCAAATTCAATAAACTTATATGAAACGTAAAACAACAAATTAATAGATTAAAATGATATTTTTGACATTTTGGAAATAATTTAGATCTCCAATCTACTGTTTGGATTTTGGACATTGGAGTTATCTCCGGCACGCCAAAAAAACAACAGAGATGGTCACGAGTATACTATTTCAGTTACATGCAAACACATTTTTCACATATATCCAAAGAAAAATGTATTTGGTTCCTTTTAAGATCTGAAACCATATTGTTTATGATCGGGATCTAATTTGAAGTCAATAGATAACTTTGGGATCCATTTTAACAGATGAAAAATAAAAATACAATTCAGGGCAAATATATTAACTGCATAAACAAAAAAGAGCCAAAAATTAAATAAAAGAGAAGAGAGAGTCAAAGAAGAAATTACCCAGGAACCATAGGATAATTGGACATGCCAAGATCATTTTTAATCTGGTGAATATCAGTATGGCAGATTCCACAGCATATAACCTTTATATACACATCATCTGGCCCTGTGTTCATATTAACAAATCCAAGATTCAATTTTCAACAAAGATACAAACAAAAAAATGTTCAATAACTCTTGAAGAGATAAGAACCATGTTACTTACAATAAATTTAAACGATATTATAAAAGAAAAAAAGAAAATAACCTCAAAGTGTAGGAGTATGGAGAGAGTACACCAGAAGGATCTCTTGCAGCCCATCCTAAAGCTTTCTTTTCTCCAGCTTCTACACTTCCCATTTTTCTATTTATCTCTTGTTTTCTCTGACTTTTTTGTGTTGTTTATGTTAGTCTTGCAGAGAAAACAGTTTTGAGAGATTTCTCTACGGACTATAAAAGCAATTATGTGAATATGTATATATAGTACAAAGTAAACGGGGAAGATTTCAGTGACAAATAAAGGGGGAGCTTAAAAAGTTGTTCAATAATACCAAAAAAGAAGAGTAAAATAGGAATAGTATTTGATTTTGGTGGGGATGCCTTTTTTAATCAGTAAGCTCGACCAACCAAACCTCTTATCTTTTTTTTTCTTTTCGTGGACCGGTGAGACAACCAAACTTCTTTTATACAATTTACAACTCAAGAGTAATGAGTATGAATGGAGATAATCGAATCAAGTGGAAGAAATCTGGTTTTAGTTTATAAGTTCTTTTTATAAAACCAAACAAAAATAAAAAGGAGTAAATTAGTTTAATTTCAAACCAGTTACAACAAAAGAAAGCAAAATACACTAATATACTGATTTTCCATTAATAATAACATCAACATGTGGTGCAAAGCCAAATTACACTTTGGATAGAGATGTAAATAAAATCTGGACCACAATAGTTGTTGATAGGTAAACAGAGATATAAGCAGCATAACTAAATTTGGACATGCATATATAAATGTATAGACAGAAACAAATATAAACTAAATGAGAAAGTTACATTACCATCTATTTAGGTAGATATTCCTTTTTTCTTTGTAATAAAACAGAACTAAATCAACTTTTTGGTGGCGTTACTGGACACATGTTTGCTAATCTTTAATCTTATTCAAAGGTAGATATTATATTCTTCATCAAACAGACTATACAACGTATTTACAGAGTTTTAATTGCTGGATTATATTACAGATTTACTGAAAGATAAAATACTGTAATAGTTCAAATTTAGTATCCATTGATCAAAAAAGGATTTACTTTTGTGGAACCAAGTAACATAATTTTATTTTATTACAAGTATATTAGTTGACTAAATAAAATAAAATAAATAGTGGAGCAAACATCGGTTATATCATTGGAAAATGACGTTTGATCAAGGATGGAGTAGGTACTACAAAAGTGTGGTTGGTGAAAGATTCGAAGCTACTCTTTTGTTCTTAAACTTGTCCACTCATATAACGCCACGTCATCAAACAGTATTCCAGACAGGAGAATTCACAATATGTCTTTACTTTTCTCCAATCAATATTAATAAAAAACTAGGATAAGACCCGCGCCTTGCGTGGGATGAAATTGTTATTTTTATTATGTTTTGTAAAATCAAACAATAGTTCGGTTCATTTGGATTAGGAGTGTTCAATCCGGATATCAGATTTTAGTACGGTTCGATTTTTTGGTATTTTGTTTATTAAAATATAACTACTATTCTAAATCCATATTTACTTCGGTTCGATTTGGTTTATATAAATTTGAATGTTTAATTTATTTTAATAATATAAAATTAAATAAAAAATGATGGAGAAGATATAAATTGTTATCAAATATTTATTATTAGAATCATTAATTGTCATATATATATTAGTTATTTATGGTAATTCCGTAGGTTTTATTTAAAGAAAGAAAATAAAATAGTAATTATATCTAGCAGAGCAATCATAAATGCTTCTATCGTAAATATCATATCATATCATATAGTTTAACCAACGAATATATCTAGCGATATATAAAAATTGAATGTGGACCTACTTATTTTTCAATTGAATGTAATTGACTACCTAATTAAAAGACACCTAAGCATGAGATCTTTTTTAATTATTACAAAATTGAGATTACAATTTTTTAAATGTTTCTTTTTTAATATATAGGGGATATTTTAAACACTTATCCGTCTTTGTTTGGTTAGGTATTGAACTACTGGTATTTATATTCATAACGTCACCCCCTTTCGTTTTCCAGAGTTTATTGGTGAACAACTTAATATTATCTATAACAATGATATCACTCTTAGTGTATGCAAGTGTATCTGTATATATGTGAAAACAATAACATCTTTGTATGATACCGATTCAGGTCCAAAAGCGACATAAAGCACGTATTTGGGGACCTTAATAACACAACGAATATAATCTAACAATTCTCACAAGTTTCGACTCTAGATTTCAACAAGTTGAAGCTTAGCTGCATAAGAGTAGGCAACAGAGCATCGAAGTTAAGACTATCAAGATCCGAGATATCAGAATCTGAAGAAACCTGCAATTTCTCCAAGAGCTGACAGATGTTTGGCAGATCGATTTGCTTGGAATGGAGATGAAGGTGTGGCTGTTTTGAAGATACATCTCCACCTTCCATATCTAGACCAAAAGGAGACGATGATGACTTGGTCGGAATGTTTTCCGAGATTCCCTGGTTTTATGAGTTTGCCAACCATATTTATAGTCCCCTAGTATCGGTGTTCCTAAAACTTCTGCGCAGTGTACATGAAGCTGTTGCAACGGAAGATATCAGTTGAAAACAGATTGTTTTGTTTTAAGGGAACAGAAGCAGAAACTGAATGTTTTTAAAAGAGACCTTGTAGAGAGAAAGGCCCAATTCTGTCTTGGCCCAACTGCAGCTCCAGCCCAACAAGAACCCTGCACAAAAGAATTAAGGGAAAGACGTTAGTTTCCGTTTCGGTTGATGTCGGTCAAAGACTTTACAAAAGGCAATATGGAATAGGAAGAGAAAAGTCGGTGACTCTGTTATATATATAGAGGAGGTGATCAAGGTTCNTGGAATAGGAAGAGAAAAGTCGGTGACTCTGTTATATATATAGAGGAGGTGATCAAGGTTCCTAGATAATCCGAACAAGAGAGAGCAAGAGAGATAGAGATTAGGTTTCATTAGCAAGAAAGAGAGAGTGCTTTTGCTTTGATTATTATCTTGTAATCTCTATTGTGTTCTAAGGAAACACGTTTCTTTTAAGAGTGAATAAAAACAGGTTTTGATCATTGATTCTATCTAAGTTTGAGCACTAGGTTATAGGATTAAATCCTAACAAGTGGTATCAGAGCAATCCAGGTTAGATTGCTAGTGCTAGAAGGAGATATGGAATCGATACCAGGAAAGTTCAAGTTCGAGATTGAGAGGTTTGATGGAAAAGGTGATTTCGGGTTATGGAAGTATAAGATGCTAATGCAGTTAGAGCTTCTAGGGTTAGATTCTACTATCCAGGAAGTTTCAGAGACGCCTTCTGAAACAAGCAAGGAGAAAGACGAAGAACTACCTGAGGTTAAAGTAGATCCGTTGAAGGACAAGAAGGCAAAGAATCTAATATGCATGAGCCTAGGAAATTTGGTTCTGCGTAAGGTAATGAAGGAGACAACTGCGTTAGGAGTTTGGAAGGCTTTAGAAAGAGATTACCAAACAAAGACACTTCCTAATAGGATCTACATGAAGCAGAGGTTTGCGAGCTTCAAGATGGACGATCACAAGAGCATCGAGGAAAACCTAGATACTTTTCTCAAGCTAGTGTCAGATCTTGCAAGTCTTAACATCAACATCAGCGATGAAGACCAGGCAATTCAAGTACTATCCAGCTTGCCCCAGCAATATGATTCACTAGTTGACACGCTCAAGTACGGAACGGCAAAAGAAACTCTTACCATGAATGATGTGATTAATTCAGCATACTCCAAGGAAGTGGAGTTAAAGGAGAAGGGATTGCTGAATAAATCCAGGTCGGATGCAGAGGGTTTATACGTGGAATCAAGGGGCAGATCAGAGAAAAGGGATTATGATGGGAAATCAAATCAATGGAGAGGAAAGTCTAACGGCAGGGGCAGATCTAAGTCAAGGAAAAAGTTCGATAAAAACAATACAAGTTGTTTTATCTGTGGAGAAGAAGGGCATTGGAAAAGAGAATGTCCCGAAAGGAGACATAGAGAATCTGCAAATTTGGCAACAGAGCCTAGGCAACCATTGGTGTTAACCGTTAGCAAAGAAGATACACGTTCAGAATGGATTATGGACTCTGGTTGTTCATACCATAGCACACCAAACAAAGAAGTCTTATTTGACTTCAAGGAGTTTGATGGCGACAAGGTGTTAATGGCTAACAACACTGAGAGTGACATCAAGGGAGTTGGGAAAATCAGAATTCAGAATCAAGATGGTTCTGAAGTAATACTCACGGGTGTTAGATACATGCCGGAGGTGAGTAGAAATCTGATTTCCTATGGGATGTTAGAAAAGGCAGGATGTAATTATGAAGGAAGAGGCTTCATGGTTCGGTTCTACAAAAATAAGAAAGAGGTACTAGCTGGAAAATACAAAGACGGTTTGTATTGTCTCCAAGGCAATGTTACTAAGAGCAAGGAAAACGTTTCTGGAGTTGGTAAAGAAGCTAGAAAGATGAAGTCAAAGAAAGTGACTTTCATGGAAAATCTAATTCAAGGGCCTACTCCACATGGCTTTGAGATGAGGGAGATATTCATTCAAGGAGGAGACTTTGTAACAGAAGAATCTGGAAGTTCAGAAGAGACCAAGTCTGAAAAGAGTTGTGAAGAATCTAAGTTTAAAGATTCTAATTCTGTAGCATACGGGTTGGCTGCTGCAGAAAAGACTGGTTCTGAAGAATCTAAAATATTGAGAGAGTGTGTTTATGGAGATAGAGTTAAAGAAGACGGAACACTATCTAAGAACCATTCAAATCAGAATTCAGCAGATTATCTCATTAAAGCAGTACCTGGACAGGAGCTTCAGGTTCGCTGCGTTTCTGCCTAAGAAGGAAGACGCTCCAGGTAACACCATTATCAAAGCTGTCTCAAAGCTCGCAGAGACAGAGAAAAAGAAACAAGCAAGTTTCAGGTTTATATTGATAATGGAAAACTCAAGTAGTTGGAGTTTAAAGAAGGTTACCTGTGAGCATAGATGCGAGGCAGGGGTTTTAGCTCAAGGTGGAGCAGCTGAAACAAAAGAAAAGAATTCACTCAAGAGCTCTGAAGCAACGGATGAGGAATAACTTTAAAAAGAAATTTAAAGTTTAAGGATGACCTGAGAAAACGTCTTAAATAGCAAGAGATGCTGAAGGGAGACGAGTATCTAGGTCAGGGAAAAGAAATAGATCACCGGAGAGGAGAGAACGTCTTAAACAGCTGCTATGGTGGAGGATAAAACACCAAGGAGAGCTGAAGGGAGACGAGTATCACAACCGGGAAAAACAAAGCACATCACTGGATAAGTATAACATCACAGGCATCATCAAGATAAAGGGAAGTAAAGTGGAAACGGGTTCGTCACAGTACCTTACCAGAAAGTGGAAGTGGAAACGGGTTCGTCAGAATTATAGAGAAGTCTTCAAAAAGTCACTGGAAACATAGGAAGAAAAGCGACAATAAAGGGTTAATGTCTACAACTTCTCAAGGAAATAAGTGAAAATGTTCAAAGCAAGCTCAAAATTCACTGGATCTTACCGGAAAACTGCAGTACGGCCGGTACAATGGATTGAATTTATCATCATCAACATGGGAAAAGAGATTCGCTAGTCACCAAGAAGAAATCGCGAGCTTCTTTGGTGACGACCGATCTAGCAGAAAGATGTTGGTATTGCGATTAGTTTAGTCTAATTTAGTAAAGGAGCAAGCTTGAGATTTGAGAAGTTGAATCGCTATTCTACAGAGGAATAGGATAAGCGATTAAACATCAGTGGTTTATGATCACTGTATGTAGGTCATTCGGGTGGAGCATGTCGGATTTGCAGAGAAAGACCAAAGAGAGGTTTAAAGCAACGATGGATATGAAACTGGTTAAAGAAACAAGAACTCACCAGGTGATACAAGCTCTAGACCCAAGTGGCTTGGCTAATTGCTGAGCAAAGTTGGAGGAGTTGAAGACGTGGGTAGTTGAATTGATCGCTGGAATCAAGGCAAGAAAGGTTGAAGAAGGAGTAGTGGCGTACGAGCTACATGAGTCCTCGACGGTAGGATTCGTCAATGAGACGTCATCACTATCTTAGGGATTCTCAGTAACAAAGAGGAGATGAGTGAAGATAGCCGTTTCGAGGTTTGGTGTTCATGTCTCACGACAAGGATGAGGACGAGGAGCATGACGACAGTGATTCAACAGCCAAGTGATCAAGATCGCGTTTCAGATCAAAGCAGGAAGGACCGAAGAAGTTGAAAGCTTGGAAGCGTCTGTCGGTATTGTCAAAGAAGATAAGAGGATGTGGATATTGGGCCTTTAGGTGGAGATTGTAGAGAGAAAGGCCCAATTCTGTCTTGGCCCAACTGCAGCTCCAGCCCAACAAGAACCCTGCACAAAAGAATTAAGGGAAAGACGTTAGTTTCCGTTTCGGTTGATGTCGGTCAAAGACTTTACAAAAGGCAATATGGAATAGGAAGAGAAAAGTCGGTGACTCTGTTATATATATAGAGGAGGTGATCAAGGTTCNTGGAATAGGAAGAGAAAAGTCGGTGACTCTGTTATATATATAGAGGAGGTGATCAAGGTTCCTAGATAATCCGAACAAGAGAGAGCAAGAGAGATAGAGATTAGGTTTCATTAGCAAGAAAGAGAGAGTGCTTTTGCTTTGATTATTATCTTGTAATCTCTATTGTGTTCTAAGGAAACACGTTTCTTTTAAGAGTGAACAAAAACAGGTTTTGATCATTGATTCTATCTAAGTTTGAGCACTAGGTTATAGGATTAAATCCTAACAGACCTGATGTTTTCTGCCGGTTAAAGAACGAAGCTCCAGCCATGTGTATTATCCTATAAAGCAACAGTGTGCTAACACTCTTAATGCCAAACCATTTGGTTCTAAGTTAAGTGAAACGATAGCAACAGTGCACACTAACCAAGTGGTGAAGATTCGACCACTCGGTATTCAGTGATAGCATGCTGAGTGGAAACGAGTTCTCCATTGTCATTAACTGTGATACGATCAGATTTTCCATCATCCACAACAACCTACTCAAACATTCCACATATGTGGACATCCAATCACAAGTGCCAAATATTTTCTCTTCAAGGATTTCACGTTCTTTTTGACACCCTAAAGAGATAAAGGAAAAGTCACCAAAAGAGAAATTTATGAGGCTTTCTCAGGAATGATATGACAAGCAAGCTTCTCAAAGAAAGTAAAGTTACATAGGCAGAAGCACCAGATGTTTTCTCGCGGAATATAGAATGAAGAACTGTTGCAGCAGCTTTTGTTCTTCCCAACACCAAAAGTCCACTACAGTCTCTGCCAAGTCTGTGCACCTAATACATACACCATACTTGCATAAGCCAAGAGATTCATAAACTTCTTCCATACAAACAGAAAGCCTTGGATTTGCTACTAACCAGCCGGGGAGATTCTGGCTTATCAAAAGTCAAACAAGTTGCAGCGAGTTCATCAATACTGGTTTTAACCCCAGTCCCTCCATGTTTAATAGCAAACTGTCTATCAGTTTTCAAAATCTCCAAGAACACGATGCATCAGTTAAGGATGAACTACATATGACTTACTTGAACAGCCATACCATGAGTTTTATTCAAGACAATAATGGCTGGATCCTGGTCAAATTAACCCACAGTTTAGATCTACAATCTATACAATTGCAAAAAAAAAAAAAAAAATACACACCAAGTGTATATAGAGTTACAAAACAAACCTTGTACAAGACCAAACTGCAAACGAATTTACACTCTTCTTCACTGCAACAAAAGCTTTCTTTCTTAGCAGGCAGTGGCGCATCATTGCCTACAGATAAAGGAAGGTAAATTACCAGAAAAGAAAAACTCTATACTATTTTTATTAATTTATAATTATATTATGTATTATATTAAAAAGAAATGATATATGCATTAAACATGACAAAATTATATTAAATAGGTAAATTAACATTTTTAAAAATAGTTTCATTTAAATAAATTATCACTCATCATTAAAATGGATTAAAATTTACAAAATATAAAATATTATTATACAAAAATTAATTTTCTAACATTGGTTAAAATTTTATATCTACAACTATATATTATCTATCTTTTTTGAAACTATCATCAATATATTGTTTATAAATGTTTTTATAATAAATATATAAGTATACAACTATTTAAAACAATTTTAATAGAAAACTATATAGTTTTAATTATTTATTTAAAATAATAATGACAAATTACATTTCAATAATAAATTTCATTTTATTTTAATTATAAAAAATCTGTTGAAAAATATATAAAAAAATCTTACCAAAAGTTAAACATTTAAAATAATGTATTAATGTAGTAACCAAAATGTTCAAAATTCATGTAATCTTCTAGACTCAAAAATAGTTTTGTAATTTTTCAAAATTTTCTTGACAAAATATAAATTCTGAAAATGATGATATTTCAAATTTTAACAAAGATAAAATCATATATAACAAAGAATAAATTTTTGAAATGCAACACAAAAGAAAAACTATATTAAAATTACTAAAATAATAGAGATATTTTATTTAAACATAGTTTTTTTTTTAAATTTTAACACAGTTTTAAAATTTTATTCATTTAATAACAAAAAAACTTAGTATCATAACATTCCAAAACATCATATATCAATAAAATTTACTAAAATAATATAATAGATACTACTATGTATAAAATTTATTAAAATAATAGAGATATTTTATTTAAACAAGACACTGTATTTACCTATAGATCCCGTAAAATACTAAAATGAGTTAAAGTGTATTTTTAAACAAAACATGTAAATATATATTATCTGAAATATATAGCTTTTTGATTATACAAATACATTTTTAAAATGTATTAATGTAAAATGTACAAATTAAAGAAAAAGATGTTTTGAAGGATATTCTTTGTTATTTTATGGTACCTAACTCAAAAATATAAGTAACTAAATTAATAACAAAGTAAATTTTTAATAATCACTATATATTAATAATATTGAATAACAAATCTAACAATAGTATTATATAGTTACATAATAAATAACATTAAAATTGAATATATATATATATATATATATATATATATACAATGAAAAAAATATCCACACGGATATATATGCAGGTCAAAATCTAGTACATGATTAATTTTCAATTTTCTTGTTTGAAGAGGAGTATGGAACCCATTCACAATATCTTGTGGAGTACAGTTTCAAACTGGCCGGTTCAAATTGTTTCTGATTTTTTTTTCTTCTTATGAAAAACTGGACCGGATATATACTATTAAAAAAACAAAACAAAGAGTTTGACTCCAAAAGATAAAAAAAAACTAATACTAATAAGTGATAAACGAAAACCCTAAATAAGACGTCAAAGCCACCGACACTTTCGTCTTTGAGAGATCACAATGACTATGATGTCTGACCTTCCAGGAGATTTGCTAGA
Organism: Eruca vesicaria subsp. sativa; assembly: GCA_932364175.1. NCBI lineage: Eukaryota > Viridiplantae > Streptophyta > Magnoliopsida > Brassicales > Brassicaceae > Eruca > Eruca vesicaria. The sequence continues at coordinate 62,466 of CAKOAT010123599.1, read as the reverse complement.
GGAGATACTGTGTCGCGTCCCAGCGATATCTCTGAAACGTCTACGATCTTCATGCAAACGGTGGAACCGTTTATTCAATGATAAGCAGTTCTCAAGTAAGCACTTGGATAAAGCAGCAAAACAGTCTCTTGTTTTGACGGTGCAAAAATATTCTAGGATATTCTGTTTGATGAGTGTCAATCTCCATGGAACTCCATCTACGGAGTTTAAAGGTAAGCTTAGCCTACTTAACCCGCATTCAAATTCAAATCAACTCAAAATATTTAGAGTCTTTCACTGCGACGGGTTATTGTTATGTACTTTCAGTAACGACATAACTAGAATCGTGCTTTGGAACCCGTTTACTCATAAGACCAGGTGGATCCAAACAAGAAGTAGAGAGTACTTCTATGCTCTCGGATCGTACAAAGAACCTAGATGTAGAACTACTATCTACAAAATATTGAGCTATTCTAATGAACATGAGTTTGCAATTTACGAGATTAACTCTTCTAATACATGGAGAACTCTTGATGTCACTTCGATCTTCAAGATGTTGTATCTTAGTACCAGCGTGTCTTTCAAGGGAAAGACGTATTGGTTTGGTTCGGATAGAGAAGATGAACAACTCGGCATATTCTTGGTTAGTTTTGACTATACAACAGAGGTATTTGGACGCTTGAGTCTTCCTTGTAAGTATCCTTTAGGTTTTTTCCACGATGTGGCTCTATCCGTTGTTGGAGAAGAGAAGCTTTCAGTGTTATTACAACCTAAAAATACATGGGAGAAAGAGATATGGGTAACAAACAAGATTAATGGGACTGATAAAGACGTGTCGTGGAGAAAGTTCTTAGTAGTGGATTACCCTCAACGTGATTACTGGATTACTTCAAGTCGTTTTTTGGTCGACGAGGAGAAGAAAGTCGCCCTATGTTGCGAGAAATGTATGTTTGACCGCAATACCAATATCAAAGAGTTGGTATACATTGCTGGGGACGATAATGAAGTCAAGCTAATTTATTTTGGAGCAGTTACATTCGGATCATGTTGGCCAGTTCTTGATTATTTTCCAAGCTTGGCGTCTATCCAACCAGGTGGAGGCCAAAGAAAAAAGTGTGAGAGAGAGAGAGAGGTGACTGCTACATTCAACCTTTTTGTGTATGTGTTTTCTTAATCTATCTTGGTCATGTCCTTTGAGCTGACATTTCATTAACAAGTGGGCTTGTACTTGGAATAATTAATTAATGAATCTTTATATTCTTTTTGTTCAAACCAACTCTTATAAATCTTAAACTCCAACTAGAAATTGGCCCGCACATTCGTGCGTGTATATTTTTATTTTATTAATATTTAAATTTGATATTATCATAAATATAAAAAAATTAGTTATATATTTATATTTTTTATAATCAGATATAATCAAATAACACTCTTATTTAAAATATTTTTTTGAAAATATATAGTTGTAGAATCAAAAGTTTAACATATAATAATAAATTTATTTTTATAAGAATATGACATAGTTAACAAATTTAATCCGTTTTAATGGTAGATAATATTTTATTTAAATGAAATCATTTTTAAAAATAAATTGGCTAATTTAGTAATTTAATATTATTTTCATATTTAATTTATGTAATACTTCTATTTAAAACAATATAGACTATAACAAAATTTATAAAAATATAATATGTTTTTATTTTTGTTTTATGTAATACTTAATTAATATTAATTTAAAATAATATTATATTATTAATTACGAAAGTAATTAATGCTTTATTTGACAAAAATATTTTAAAATTTAAGTAGGATTTTGTTAGATTCTTTCTTAACAGATTTTGCTATAACTAAAAATAAAATTCAAATTTATGGTTACAATTGATTTATAATATGTTTATTGAAAATTATATTATATTATGTAATTAATGAAATATACCTACTATGACTTTTGTACAGTAGATAAAAATAATGACTATATTTTAATAGAGTAGATTATAGAGAAGTTGTTCAGGTACAACAAACCAGTCACATTGAGTGCATCAAAAGCTAAACAAGGAACATAAAGATAAACATAAACATAACTCAAAAGAGCTTATGATAGCAACAACAGAAGTGCTAAATGGTGAAATGAAGCGATAGGAAACAGAGAACACACTTGGTAAACTACGGTGTAGTCAAGCTGTAACAAACGCATAGAAGGCAGCAAGAACTTTGGCAACAGAGCTGAACACACACACACCATCTTGATGAGCTTGAATACTGTGAGGAAATCCTCAACTTCAAAGAGGTGTAAAGTTGTAAGAGACTCCACTTCCAGGCAACCAAATCTGGAGTTACTGAGCCAAGATTGGATTTTATGAATCCTTCTCTTAACTTTTTAAGATGTATCTCTGAAAATTCAGTTAAGAATACCAGAAACAAAAAGAATCACTTCAAAAGTGTAAATTGAATCTTTATATATTTCATTAAAATCATATTAAACTCTCCAATTCATGTAAAATCATCTTAACACTTATTAAAAATAAATTACTTCAAATCTCTAAATGAATACACCTTTAAAAATTTCGATTTAAATATCATTTTTAATGAATTTTAGTTTGAACTCAGAACCTAGAATTAGAATCTTTCAAAGTAAAATACAGAACCTCATGCATTGTCTATTTACAAATTGATTTCTTGTTTGTAAATGAAGTTGAAACTCAATCAACAGGGACTGGGGTCCCACCAAAAACCCAAGCACAACTGCTTCTACCTACTAAATAAGCGTTGTGTTTCCTTTGTTGCTTGTACTGTTCACGGGCTCCACCGACACGTGGCAGCCCATGATCGGTTCTTATTTTTTAAAATTTTTAAATCAGATAAGAAAAAAATAAGCATTCCCTAATGAGGTGCTAGGATTAAGATGGCCTAAAGAAGTGTCTTGGAGAAAGCTCCTAACAGTGGACCCCGGACGTGATATTTGGCGTGGTTCAAGTCATTTTTTGGTGGACAGGAGAAGAAAGTCGCCCTATGTTTTGAGAAATGTATGTTTCATAACAGTAGCAAAATCAATGATTTGGTATACATTGCTTGGGAGGATAATGAAATCAAACTAATTGAATCTGGACCTGTTACACACGGTTGGCCAATTCTTGATTATTTTCCAAATCTGGCTTATATCCAACCGGGTGGAGGCTAAAGATAAAAAAGAGAGAGAGGTAACTGCTACATTCCACTTTTTTGTGTGTTTCTTAATCCTATCTTGGTTATGTTCTTTGAATAATCCTTTGAGGTGAAATTTCGTATAACTAATGAGTTTTATATTTCATTAATGAGTCACCTTCAACCCTTTTGCCTAAAGAAAAGGAGGTTGCTTAACATTCAACCTTTTTGTGTATTTTCTTAATCTAATCTTGGTCATGTACTTTAAATTTTCTGTAATTATTTGAGCAGATGTTTATTAACAAGTCGTTTTGTAATTGGAATAATTAACCAATGAGTCTTTATATTTCATTAAGATGTGGCATTTATCAGAGATAGAAAGCTAATAACTAAAGATGCTGTCTCCTTCGATCGAAACGGTGACACAGGAGAGTCATGTCACTCTCAATCTCAAACCTTTTGCCTAACCTCAAACAACATAGACTTAAAGTCTTGGAATCATCTAGACAGGAGTGAGCTTGTGGATAATTTGTTCATCATAAGGTATTTTTTATCCTTAAAGCTAAGAATGAGATGCAAATAGTAAGTTTAGTAATAGTCTATATAGTAATATATGTCTTGGGAAGGGAAACTCAAGCTCCTGTGTACGTTTCTCCTCAAAGTTACTTCCATGAAGTGCCTACAAGGAGGCAGAGCCGTGCCAAAGTTTATAACTGCCCGAAGCAACAAAAATTAAATCATAAAAGCTTATATATATATATATATATATTTAAATGATATATATTTTCTAAAAACTAATAATAATATAAATTAATATGAAGTAAAAACATATATTTTTAAAAGACTATTCTAGTTCTAGCTAGGCTTTACAATTTTTCTTTGTAAAAAAACATATCAAATTAAAATAAGAAAGAAAATTTTAATTATAAAAAATATTTATTTGGAAAAGTATTAAAGAAGCTTTTATATATCGTTAAGTTTCATAATTAGTGTTTTAGATAAATTAATTAAGTTATTTTATGTTTTTTTTTCTTATTTAAACAAAAGTAAAATATTGAAAAATTTAGTTTTAAAAATATTTTATAAAATACATTCAAACTATTACAGTCAACCATTCTAATTGTCGATAATAGTTATCTACATTTTTTTTCTTAAGAAATCCATGCTTTAATGGTATATCCATTTGTTTTAATCATCCTAATTACCACAGTGCTTTCATATTATAATATCATGTTTTTATAACTTTACTAGGAGTTAATCCGTGCTACGCGCGGAACTATTATTATTTTCAAATGTTAATTATATAACTACTCTTCAATTGTATATTTAACTTATTTTTTTTTCTAATTTTCTTCTGTTATATCAAATGAAAATATTACGATAAAAGTTTAATGTTATATTTCTATTTCTTATATTTTATATTTGCTTATTATTTATTTTTGATATCGTATACTTACTTATAAAAATATTTAGAAATAATGAAAACGCAGAAGCATACATTTTTTCAGATAGATTTTTAATTTTTTTTTATTTCTTATATTATATATTTACTTATTTTTTATATTTCTTATATTGTATATTTACTTATTCTAATTTTCTTGCTTTTATATCAAATGATAATATTAGGATAAATATTTAATGTAATATTTATATTTATTTTATTTTATATTTACGTATTATTTATTTTTCATATTGTATATATACTTTTTAAAATATTTGGAAATAATTAAAACATAAAAACATAAATTTTCAGATAGATGTTTAATATATTTTTCAATTTCTTATATTATATATTTACTTATTATTTAATGCTTCTTATACAGTATATTTAAGTTTTCTAATTTTCTTGCTTTTATTTCTAATTATAATATTACGATAGATGTTTAATGTAATATTTGAATTTTTATATTTTATATTTAATTATTATTTGTTTAATATATTTTTGGATAGATGTTTAATGTGGCTTTATATTTCTCATATTTACTTATTATATTTATTGTATATATAATTATTTTAATATTATGATATATGCTTAATGTAATATTTCTATTTCTTATATTCTATATTTACTTATTCTAATATTACGATATGTGTAATGTAATACTGATATTTCTCATATTGTATATTTACTTATTATTTATTTTACTATACATTTATTTTATTTACCTATTTTATTATATTATATTTTTACTTATTCTAATATTACGATAGGTGTCTAGTGTAATATTTTTATATTTTATATTGTATCTTTACTTATTATTATTTTTCTTATATGATATATTTACGTATTCTAATTTTATGATTGATTTTTAATGTAATATATATATTTCTCATATTCTATTTTTTACTTATTATTTATTTTAACATACATTTTTTCAGATCAATGTGTAATTAGTTTTTCCATTTTATTATATTTACTTACTGTCTATTTTTTCTTATACCGTATATTTACTTATTCCAATTTTATTGATTTTATGTCAAATTTTTATATTATGACAAATTTTTAATATATATTTCTATTTCTTTTATTGAATATTTACTTATTATTTATTTTATCTAATACTGCCTATTTAGTTAATTTTTAATTTTTCTTGTTTTTTCTCTCAAATTACAATATTATAATATTTGTTTAACATAATCTTCTATTTCCGATATGTATATTTAATTATAAATTTTATTTCAAGATAATATTTCTATTTTTTATATTGTATATTACTTATTATTTTTTGTTTTTTCTTATATCAAATGATAATATTAGAGTAAATGTTTAATGTAATATTTATATTTCTGATATTATATATTTATTTATTTTTTTTTATTTTTTTTCTTATATTTTTATATTTACTTATTGTGTATTTTCCTAGTGCCATGTGAGTTCTTTTTCAAAGAATAAATTTATTCTGATGTGGACTTTCCATAGAGCCTCAAAAGACTATTTTATTAGTTCTACCCGCGGAACTATTGGATTTTCAAATTTTTATTATATAACTATTTTTATATTGTATATTTATTTAATATTTATTTTTTTCTTATATTATATATTTACTTATTCTAATATTATGATAGTTGTTTAATGTAATATTTCTATTTATTATATTGTATATTTAGTTATTATATATTATAATATACATTTACATATAGATGTTTGGTGTAGTTATTCTATTTCTTATATTGTATATTTACTTAGTTTCTTATAAATTATATTTACTTATTTTAATATTATGATAGATGATTCATGTAATATTTATATTTTGTATATTGTATACTTACTTATTCTAGTATTGTGATAGATGTTTAATGTAATATTTATATTTCTCATATTGTATATTTACTTATTATTTATTTTACTATATATTTTATTTATTTAATTTATAATAAAATAGGATAGATGTTTAATGTAATACTAGGTGATTTTCCCGTGCTCATGCACGGACATGTATATTTATAAAATAAATATACAATAATAACTGATTGATATTTACTTTAATTTTTAAATTAATTTATAGTTTGTATGTCTAATTTATATTATAATATTATATTACTTTAATTATATATATATAATTTTAGATATGTTATATCTAGTCTGTTCTATTGTTTTTACGGTCGATTTAGTTATCATTTATATATATTGGATTCTATATATTTCTCTGAATTCAACTATTATCTTTTATATTTTAAAATATTAAATTTTTGATTAATTGTCTTATTTGCATTTATGTTGGTTGTTATCTTAGAAATATAAGTATATTTAGTAAGCTTATATATAACTTAAGATTTTTTTGTGCTTAGAAGGAAAAAAAAAATAAAAACTAAAGTTTATGATTCTAAATTACATACATAAGTAACTAATAAATTTCTAGAAGATTTTTGAACACATATCAATATTTACAATATTTAACATATTTTATAAATTCTAAATAAATTTATGCTTTAGACTGTTTGGATGGTAAACTGAAATTTATTTTAAATAATTTTAAAAATAAGGATTCTGATTTGCTTAAGTATTTGACTATGGTTATATTAAGTTTCACAAACATAAAAAACAAAAAATTAAAAATCAAAAGATTATTAAGAAAACATATAATTTTAACCATTAAAATATAATACATCTACCTCGTTTATACAGTGTTATGGTATTTTAAAATAATTGTAGTTATTTTTGTTTTTATGTTTGTGAAACTTAATATAACCATAATCAAAATACTTAAGTAAATCAGAATTCTTATTCTTAGAACATATAATTTTAACTATTAAAATATAATGTATCTACCTCGTTAAATTATATAGTGTTATGATATTTTAAAATAATTGTAGTTACTTGATCAAAAGATGTTTATCATTAAATTTATTTTAGTTTTATATGTAGTATCTCTTAAAATAGTCAGTAAAAAGTGATTGTTTTTTAGAAATTATACTATATAAGTAAAATATAATTTATATTTTTACTGTAATTGTAAGATATTATAGTCAAATAAATATACTAAAAAAATAATTTCAATAATACTAATTATAAAAAAATGTCAGTTAAACATATATCAGTTTATGTTAGTTGATTATTTTATGTAATCATAATTATTTTGAAAATATATATATTTTATTGTTTAAAATATTTTTTAAGGAAAAAATATTTCTTTTTCTAATAGCAATATTTTTTGTGTGAATTTTTTTTTATGAAATCTCATTATATACAGATATTGTTTGTTTATCTAAGAAGATATAGATATAAAGTATTTTATTACTTCAAAGGTATATTTTATGTTATTTAAAATATATTTAAATTAATTATTACTATTTTGTGAACTTTCCTTTTTTTATTAAACCATATTATATATACTTATATTTTTCGTTTTTAAATAATTTTTTAAATTTTATAAATGTTTCCTTTTTATTTTATATTGTTATTTGGAAATTTTTAAAAAGGAAATAATATTTAATTATATTTTTAATTCATTAGGGGTATCATAGTAATCAACCAGCGTGAGAATTAACGTGAGCGCGACACCTAAGAAAGTGACTTCTCAAATAATATTATAGAGATTTATATTTCTTATATTGTATACTTACTTATTCTAATATTATGAGAGATTTTAAATGCAATATTTTTATTTTACATTGTATATTTACTTATTATTTATTTTTATTGTATTATATATTTACTTATTCTAATATTATGATATATGTTTAATGTAATATTTATATTTCATATATTGTATATTTACTTATTATTAATTTTACTATACATTTTTCAACTCGATGTGTAATTTAGTTTTTCATTTCTTATATTATGTATTTACTTATTGTTTTTTTATACTGTATATCTATTTATTCTAATTTTCTTGCTTTTATACTAAAAGATAATATTACGGTAGATTTTTAATGTAATATTTATATTTTTTATATTATATGTTTACTTCTTATTTTTTATACTGTATATTTATTTATTATTTCGTTTTTATTCTATAAAAAGAATACTATTACGATATATGTCTAATGTAATATTTCTATTTCTGATATTGTACTTATTATTTATTTTAGTATAATATTATTTATTTTTTATATTTTATATTTAATTTTTTCTTGTTTATTTACTTATTATTTATAATTATTCTTTCTTATATCAAATGATAATATAATTATAGATATTTAAAGTAATATTTATATTTCTGATATTATATAATTTTTTTTGTCTTGTATATTTATTTATTGTCTATTTCTTTAATTACAAAGCTATCTCGGGGATCCATCAGAAAGTATGAATTACCAAGCTACCTTTGGGATCTTGCTGGGAAACAATATATTTTCCAGATTTGTATCATAGCCTATAATTTCGCTCCCAACTATGGTGGGCCTTCACATGTTTGAAATCGCTGAAAATAATATCTTTGAAATCAGTTTGAGGTTGCCTAACCTAAGTTTTATTACATTGTAATACAGACTGTTCTAAAATAATGAACATGTAACTCTTAAATCAAACATCAACGATTCTACTATCGCCAACCTATACTTTAACTAATACATAACGACCTAATACATATTTTGATGTTGCCAACTACTACATATCCTTCATTGCATACAAAAAATTTAGAAAGACAATAAAAACATGAATAATCAAATAAATTGTAAGAATGTTATCTATAGTACATACCCGTCGTTAATTACAAACAAAGAAATCTTTTGTTTTGACGACTATTTATAATCACACTTATACTTTATATATTAGAAAGTTTCATGATTTAGACACATAAAAAAGAAGAAAATTTCATTATTATTTTTTGTTACTTTAACAACAGGGCCCTTGACAGACAAAGATCACCAATCTTGGGTCAGATTTTGGACTTCTGAAGCAACACTTATGCTCAATTGCATACAAATCCATGTGTTGTTTGAAAGCCTCTTTGACTGGAAACATCATTCCCACAGTCAGGTCAAGCCCATTATCACCTATCTCACCTGCTATACAGTAAAACTTTATCAAAACTATACTCATATGAACCGATTTCTCCACATAGATTATGAGAAGGTGTGAGGTTGTAAACTTTAACAATTCTAAAATTAAACCTAACCATCTACTTAATACTTCTTGCATCCATAGTAAAATAGAAGTTACACTCAGCCGATTATCTTGAAAACCTAACCGGTTACACAAAAGTTTAACCACCATAAACCGACTATGGTTAAACTTTATGTTAACCGGTTATCCAAACTTTATCAATCGTAAACTTTATCAATTCTAAGCTCATATGAACACCTTTCTTAACATAGATTATAACTGAAAACAACAAAGCCTTGCAAGAAGCTAAACGGAATATGAGATTTTTTTCATTAATACATTAACAGTTACATAAAAGTTTGAGCAACAAAAACAGACAACCCAACCCAAACTCAAACCTAACCGTCTACTTCATACTTCTTGCATTCATAAGCATATATAAGTCACACTTAGCTGATTATATTGAAAACCTAATCGGTTACACAAAATTTTAACCACCAAGAAACCGACTTTGGTTAAACTTTATGTTAACCGGTTAACCAAAAACAACCCATCCCCGCAAAAACACACAACATAAGCATTAATATATTACAACTTCAAACTACACTCAAACCCATTCATATCATCACCCACCCTCAGTGTGGCTACCCTCAGATGAAGTCTCCACAGCCTTCTCACTCTTCATCTTTGGTGGTGCTCCCTCCTTCGTTCCGGGAACTGGAGCAGGCGTGAATGGTAGGCTCTGTGAGGGAGAAACAGTTTGTGAGGACAAACTGTGCAGAGTCTCAGTAACTTGAACGGAGGCTATGGGAACCTGTTCAACAGAATCTGCACACAATCAAAGCAATGAAACTGACTATCGTTATAAAACAAATAATCAATTATCATCTAGTACAAAAAAAAAAAATTATTGTCATCCATAAAACCATTTCTAACCTCCTTTGCTTGCAGAACCACCAAGGTTTGGTTGTCCACCACGAGGCTTCGAGTTAACCTCCCCGACGTCGCTAGCCTGTCCGGAAGTTGTTCCAAGATATTGAGAACAAACAATAGCAATAGACCCTGTAGAAGACTCGGCTCCTTTCTCAACACCCACAGCCTCTCCAGTTGGGATTTTAGTCCATTTTTCAACGCATTCAACCTCCAAGTCCAATACCTCAGTTGCTTTAGCCTCTCCTTCCATTAAATCTCTCCAGAAATCAGTACCATCTGGCTCTGGACCAGGCTACCTATCTGTGTCTATGAAAGCCAGATAGTTGACTAAGTCTATCCCGACGTCCCAGAGAACAGATGGAGCTTGGGAGGCATTGTTTGGAACCTCTTGGTCTTGAGCTGCAGAGCTCGTAATTGTGCCGCCTATTTTAGAACAGCAGCAAAACGATTAATGTAAATTAGAGCCGGCTACACCAAAATAAATACAGTTATGTTATTATTTTCCTTCATCTCTTATATTTATGATTTTCTTAAGGAGAAGAGGAGGTCGGTGTACAAAATAATCTTATCGACAGTGGCTAGTGTTTGTACTCCCCTGTTACCGACATCAACCATCTCCTCGGCATCGTCGATGCTTATAATGTCGAAACCATGCTCAACGCCAGTTACTGACTGAAAAGACACACCCATGTCAACATGTTGCAACTCTAGTGCAACTCAGTAGAGGAGTTGCATCTCCTGTTCTCCAAATATCTCCAACATCACCCTATCACTTGTAAGAAGACGTTCACTGAAAACCAAACCTATAAAAAAGATTGAACCATATATCAGTAACGTGTCGGGTTCTGATATCTAAAAAAAAATATATGAAAGGTGTTAGAATATGAACCTTCGAATATAGCTCTTGCTCTATCATCCTGCGCACCATCAACCACATATTTTGTTGTCCCTATACTGAAGTTAGAACGTCGGAGAAAGTTATACTCTACCATGCTCCTCGCCCCAAGAGTAACCAGTAAAGTAACCTCTGTCACCCATGGCCTCTCGGTTAACAAATCATGAAGATCATGAGATGTTGATGTCGTCAGTGGGGGTATGTTCCCACTAGGGAAAAGCATCCAGTCAAGCCTCCCATATGTGATAACCACCGGCTTAGCCTCACCTAGACCATAGATCTCTCTTGTTGCCCCTTCCACCATTTGATAATTATCAGCTTCCTCGACATACATGGTCCAGGGGTTATCACCAGGTGTGGGGAGGAAAAGCCAGTGGTTCCGACGGTTTCTCTTCCATTTCCCACGAAACACTCTAAACAGTCTTCCCATCTCCTGCCGAAAATCGTAGAGTTAGAATAGTGGTTTAATGGTAGATTCTATACATTAAAGCAAAAAATCTACATAACATATACAATATAGATTCAGATGGGGAAAATCAGACTTGGCAACGAGGGCAACATATGATTTTAGAAGCTCTGAAATAAGTATTTATTCTGATGTATAAAGTGTTTCGACAACTTAAATGCAAAGGGGAACCAAACCAAAATCGTATTTATGATTTAAGGTTTCAGAAACACTTACAGTTGGGAAAATCTCTGTCCTCGAAAAAGATAAGTCGAATATCCTTCACAACTTTCAGATTAACCTCCACTTTCTCTAAGAGTTTTACTTGTAAACTCTGAATTCGTTTTCTGCGTTTTGTAGACGACCCAGAGGGAGATAACAGTTAACATCTATTTATACGTACACATTTTCTGTAAATAGAGGAGGAAATTTTTAGGGTTAATTCGTTTTTGGCATGCACTGCTTGCGTCAGAGAATGTGTGGACACGAATCTTTTTGCACTCACCACTGTTCAACTTTGGTTTACCGATGAAATCGAACAATATCCAGTAATATCTAACAATATCTACACATAATCTAAACGAAATCAAAATAAAATCAGTACACCTATAAACCCTACTTAACCTTAACACTTGGAAGTCGATAGGTCCAAGCAGGAAGGTCATTTTCGTCATAAACCATACACCCATTACCACAATTTTCTAGCTTGGGTACCGTTGTTGGTATATTTTTAATTTGGGCTCACTTCATTGTTTTTGACCCAATTACCTTTTTTTTCTTCTAGTTATGAACTTGAGATAATATTTATATAGTGTTTGAGTGTGCAATTTTCTTTAGATGGTAGGTGATGTGTTCCGGTCTACATAATTATCATAAGTCAGGAGAATGACTTTTTTTTTTATTAAACCCAACCAAAACTAAAGTTTCATCTCTCTCTTTCTCAAAAGTCAATGGTGAATCCAGAGACAACTTGGTATATCCGATCTTTTGAAATATCCTTGTTACTCTAGTATCATGGATTCTTCTACTTCTTCCACGCCTCGCACCTGGACGTACCGTGTCTTCACGAGCTTCCACGGCCCGGACGTCCGTAAAACGCTTCTCAGTCATGTACGCAAACAGTTTAACTGCAACGGGATTTCGATGTTCGATGATCAAGGGATCGAGAGAAGCCTACTCATTCCTCGTGCACTCACTAGAGCTATTAGGGAATCTAGGATCTCCATCGTGGTGCTTGTTTGAGGTGAAAATGGTTCGAAACAATATAAAGAGAGAGATGAGGGCGAACAAAGACGTTTTTATTAGATCTGAACAAGGAGTTACAAAGAGAAGAGTAAAGAGGCGGACTAGCCGGAAGTACAAGATGGTGAGTAAACGGGAAGGTGACTAAACAGGAAGGTGAGTAAACGAGAGGGTGAGTAAACCCTAGATCTAACCACCTAGTCGCTAAGAAACCCTAGATCTAGCCGCCAAGTGAGTATGTCGAATTCCGGATCCCCTTTTCCCTTTGCTGCCTATCTCCTTTTATAGATCCAATCTTCGTGTTCGCCCTAGTTTACCCGAGCCTTGTTGGGCCTTATTATTGCTAGGCCCGTTTAGTAGTCCGGATAAATCGTACTTCCGCCGACTCTTCTAGAACACGTTTAGTCGCGCTACTAAACGCGTCTCATGCCGAGTCGTTTTGGTGTTACCTGGTGGGCCGAGTATATTGTCATGTTGGGCTAAGTTTCTTCATTTGATGGGCCTTGTGGAGGGGTATAACCCATCTCCTACAGTGCTCTCGAGGAACTATGCTTCTTCCAAGTGGTGTTTGGAGATCCTGAAGTGCAAGGAAAATATGGGACAAATAGTGATGACGGTCTTTTACGGAGTAGATCCATCTAATGTGCGGAACCAGACCGGAGATTTTGGTATCGCTTTCAATGAAACTTGTGCTCGTCATACAGAGGAGGAGAGGCTAAGATGGACAAAAGCTTTGACTGATATAGCCGGAGAACACTTCCTTAACTGGTTTGTTTCAATTTTGTGTTTGGATTTTCTCTTTCTCAATACCATGTGGGTGGGTGATTTCTCTATGTTGTCAGGGACAATGAATCGAAGATGATTGAAAAGATTGCTAGAGATGTTTCAAACGAACTGAACACTAGAATCTCTTGGAATTACTTTGAAGACGTACGACATGGTGGGTATTGAAGTACATTTGATGAAGATCCAGCCTATGTTACATTTAGATGATGAGGATGGAGCTATGATAGTTGGAATTTGTGGCCCTGCTGGAATTGGTAAGACTACCATTGCCAGGGCTTTACATACCCGACTCTCCAGCAGTTTCGAGCGAGCTTACTTGTTTTATGGAGAATATTAGGGGACGCTGTGATGCCGGTCTTGACGATTATGGTTCGAAGCTGGAACAATTTCTTTCAAAGATTTTAAACCAAAACGGTATGAGGATTTGCCATTTAGGTGCAGTACATGAGAGAGGTTATGCGACCTAAAAGCGTTTCATGTTGTTTTTGATGACGTGGATGCTTTGAAGCAACTAGAGGCTTTGGCTGATGAAACTAGGTGGTTTGGTTCTGGAAGCAGGATTATTGTAACCACCGAAGATCAAGAGCTTTTGGAGAGACATGGTATCAACAATACATCATACCATGTGGATTTTCCTACTAACATAGAAGCATATCAGATTTTCTGTAGATTTGCTTTTAGACAGAGATCTGCACCCTATGGTTTTGAAAAGCTTGTGGAAAGAGTAACAAAGCTTCCATTGGGTCTCCGTGTCATGGGTTCATCTTTGCGAGGAAAGAAAGAAGATGACTGGGAAGTTATACTGCATAGGCTAGAAAATAGCCTCGATAGAGATATAGAGGGAGTACTTAGAGTTGGATACGACAATTTACATGAGAATGATCAATCTTTGTTTCTCCACATTGCATTCTTCTTCAACTACCAAGAGGATGATCATGTCAAATCATAGCTCGCTGATAGTATCTTTGATGTCGAACTCGATCGGGTTGAAAACACTCGCCTATGCATCTCTCATACAAATATCAACGGAAGGAAAAGTAGTGATGCACAAGTTACTACAACAAGTGGGCCGACAGGCCGTTCAAAGACAAGAGCCTTGGAAACGCCAAATCTTAATTGATGTTCATGAGTTTTTTTTTTTTAATTTTCTTCATCATGTAATTTGGCGATCTTACCTAATGTGCTAACATTTTCTTTTGTTTTGCATTTTGTTTAGGGTAGTACAAGTGTGACAGGGTATATCCTTTGATATATCCACAATCCATGACGGCGTGTATATAAGCGCATGCAGGAGCTTTCAAAAGAATGCGTAACCTTCGATTCCTCAGTGTCTGTCTACAAGAAAAGATTTGATACAGTGCATGTACCCGAATTTGACAGAAATGTTAGAGTGCATGTACCCGAGGGAATGGATTTTCCACCTCGTCTAAGGCTATTAGACTGGGAAGTATACCCTGGAAAGTGTCTCCCTCGTACATTTTGTCGGATTCAGTTTCCGATATAACCAGCTAAATATGCTTTAGGAAGGAACCCAGGTTGGTCTTTTCTTATTTGCTTACTTTTTTGAATATATTTGTCTCATCATTTTGTTGATGATCTTACCTATGTTTTGTCGTTTTACGTTCAGCCCCTTGCAAATCTCAAGAAGATGGATTTGTTAGGGTCCTCGAAGTTGAAGAGTCTCCCAGATCTTTCAAATGCCACAAATCTCGAGACCTTGTCTTTGATTGGTTGCCAGAGTTTGGTAAAACTAAAGAATCTATTGATGGTATCCTGTAAAAAAGTACAAAATGTTCAGACTCATTGGAACTTGGCCTCTCTCGAATGGGTGGGTCTCTATCTATGGATGCTGCCAGTTGAGGAAACTTCCAGAGATTTCAAGGAACATCAAAGAACTTGAAATCACAGACACAATGTTAGAACAAGTGCCTGAATCAATTAGGCATTCGTCGCCCAGTGGCGGAGCCAGAAAATTTTTATAGTGGGGTCAAAAAAAAATTTTAACCATAATTTATAAAACAATCGCAAACTATAAATTTATTTAACGATGACTTATAATTTATTTTTTTTTTTCACGGTTTAATTAAAAATTTTAGAAAATTTTCATTAAAATACTTAGAAATTTTAATATTTTTATCTTTGAAAAACATTTTTAATGGTTGTCGTATCAACATACAAATTCAAAAACAACTTCAAAATTTTATAAACCAAACGTTGAAAAATACTCTCTGGATTATATTATTTTTTGGTTTATAAAATTTCAAATCAGCAAAAATTTCATCTTTTTGTACATTTGATCACAATAATTTTTTTTCATATTCAGAAATTGATCTATTAGTTATTTGANCATTTTTAATGGTTGTCGTATCAACATACAAATTCAAAAACAACTTCAAAATTTTATAAACCAAACGTTGAAAAATACTCTCTGGATTATATTATTTTTTGGTTTATAAAATTTCAAATCAGCAAAAATTTCATCTTTTTGTACATTTGATCACAATAATTTTTTTTCATATTCAGAAATTGATCTATTAGTTATTTGAGAAATTACAAATAGTCAATTTCTAAATATGAAACTAATTGTTAACTATTCATATTATAAACATAAACCATACTGATTTTATTTTATTTTTTGGAATTTGAATCAAGGATCGTGATCATTTTTAGTTTAATAAAAGTAATAACAAATGACAAAGTAAAACATAAATAAAAAGTTTAAAAAACATAGGAATAAAGAAACCAACCTGAAATTAATCTAAAAATTGTATCTAGAGCACAAGCTAGCTCTCGCATTGGTCGAGAAATAGAAAGATTTTTTTCCAAGTTTGTTAGTAAGTTTTTAATATTTCTCTTATATAACTACAATAGAACTTGGGCCTATACAGTTTGGACTTAAAATTAATGAAACTAGAATTTAAGATAAAAACTTATTATTGATTTATAGTTGTCTAGTAATTATAAAATTGAGGTTAAAATAAATACAAATCTAAATATTAACATATTGAGAATATAAAAGATTAGTTATAATATATAATTTTAAAATTTTAAAATGTTTTCTTTGTGGGTTAAATTTTTAATGGGATCAAATTTTTATTTTTGATGGGATCATCAGATTTTTACATAAATAAAACATAAATATTTTTTAAAAAGTAGTGGGGTCAGCTGACCCCCCACCACCATCACTACATCTGCCCCTGGGACTCTCGCCTTCAGAGGCTCAATATATTTGGCAGCTTCACTCGGCGTCGGTATGTTGATGAAAAGTTTCTAAACCATAGTGGCACAGATATTGAGAAAATTCCAGACTGGATCAAAGATCTTCAAGGGTTAAAATCGCTTCGTATAAAGGGCTGTCCAAAACTTGGATCACTGCCAAACTAATTGTTAACTATTCATATTATAAACATAAACCATACTGATTTTATTTTATTTTTTGGAATTTGAATCAAGGATCGTGATCATTTTTAGTTTAATAAAAGTAATAACAAATGACAAAGTAAAACATAAAAATAAAAAGTTTAAAAAACATAGGAATAAAGAAACCAACCTGAAATTAATCTAAAAATTGTATCTAGAGCACAAGCTAGCTCTCGCATTGGTCGAGAAATAGAAAGATTTTTTTCCAAGTTTGTTAGTAAGTTTTTAATATTTCTCTTATATAACTACAATAGAACTTGGGCCTATACAGTTTGGACTTAAAATTAATGAAACTAGAATTTAAGATAAAAACTTATTATTGATTTATAGTTGTCTAGTAATTATAAAATTGAGGTTAAAATAAATACAAATCTAAATATTAACATATTGAGAATATAAAAGATTAGTTATAATATATAATTTTAAAATTTTAAAATTTTTTCTTTGTGGGTTAAATTTTTAATGGGATCAAATTTTTATTTTTGATGGGATCATCAGATTTTTACATAAATAAAACATAAATATTTTTTAAAAAGTAGTGGGGTCAGCTGACCCCCCACCACCATCACTACATCTGCCCCTGGGACTCTCGCCTTCAGAGGCTCAATATATTTGGCAGCTTCACTCGGCGTCGGTATGTTGATGAAAAGTTTCTAAACCATTGTGGCACAGATATTGAGAAAATTCCAGACTGGATCAAAGATCTTCAAGGGTTAAAATCGCTTCGTATAAAGGGCTGTCCAAAACTTGGATCACTGCCAAAGCTCCCTCGCTCTCTCAGGACACTATCTGTATACGAGTGTAAATCATTGGATGCACTAGCATCTTTCACTGCCTGAGGTCCCTCGCTCGCTCAGAAGACTATTGGTATGGCTACCAGGAAGAACAGTACCTGCGGAGTTCGACTATAGAGCTATAGGAATTTCTTTGACCATCCATTCAGATGTCAAAGTATTTAGGATATGTGTCGTGATTTCTCCTAAACACCAGATGATACAAGTTTCAGACTTAGTGTGTCGCATACGCTTAAACAAGCGTTGTTCCATTGACAAAAACATACTCTTGAGTATGTCTCCAGTATCCGAACAGAGCATCTATTTATATCTCAGTATAGATTTCTTGAGGAAGATGGATGGCTTGAACTGGAGAACAATGAAATATCATTCGAGTTCAGCACAAGATCCGAGGACATGGACATTATCGAATGTGGTGTCCAGATTTGGACGGACAAAGAACTGAAGCAGAAGAAGGAGCAGCCATTGGAAGCTACTATTTTGAGTTCAGGACAAGTCTCTGATGAAAATCTCTCTGATGGAGCAATGAGAGACTGATGAACCAACAGTAAAGGTATCACCCTAGTGGTTTGTTTCTTCAATTTCTGTTTATTTATTTTCACTTATTCTTATTTCAGATGTTTTTATACATATACAAATTTCTAAGACGTAAGTATGTATTTTGTTCTATTCAACTTATTATATCTAAATGAATTTTTTTCTATCAAAATATTTTTTATACAGTTTAGAAATTATTTTTAAGATCTAATTCATTAGAAAATTTCTCATTTAAGTCTTTTTGAAAGACTTCTTGAAAAACTTAATAAGTAGATGGAAAATCTAAATTCTTTAAAACATTAAGTGAAAAATAGAAGACTGGATTTAGAAAGTCTTTCAAGAAGTAGTATAGTACAATATACCTTAGAAATGTTTTTACGAAGTTTTCCAAATCCTAAAATAAAAACTAATTAAATCTCAAACAAAAAATTTCAACTTAAAAATTAACTGATAAAGTTTTTAATATACACAAAACTAAAAACCTATATCTCAAATTTAAATATTTTTTAAAAATGTTAAGATTCCAAAATCTAACCCTAAAAATACAAACATTACTATAACATATGTTACTTAACCCCCAAAAACTCACATGAATCAATCTACTTTCACTTATTTATATTGAAAATAATTTAATTTTAATAAATCTAAATTTACATCATTTAAAAATGTTTATAATTACATAATTTTAATATTTTCCATCCAATTTTTTTTTTTTTAAATCTACTGTATGATAAGATTTTCTTCTCACATGCATGGTTATAATAATAAAAGTCTGGTTTTTAGTTTGGTCATAATGGGTTGGATGTAGTTTCACTAGTATTTTAGGTTACTTTTACATTTGATTGAGTTGGGGTACACATTCTTATTTAAAATCAAGTTTTAGATCATAATCAAAATTACCTAAAATGATAGAAAATATGACAACTAAACAAATTTACTTCTCAAATAAGAATATATATATATATATATAATAAATCTAATTATTTATTAGATGTAGTAATTAATCATAAGTCAAAATCATAAAAACATAAGCAAGTAAAATTTTCTAAAATCATAGAGAATATGACAGACAATTAAGCAAATTTATTTAATTTGATTTTAGTATATGGTTACTTAATACAAACTTTTTTAGCTAATGATAATCAGTTGATAAAACAAATTTTGTTTCTAATTTATGGTTAATTATATATTTATTTGCTTTTAGTTTATGGTTAATAAAATATTAATAAATCTAATTATTTATTAAGTGTAGTAATTAATCATTAGTTAAAATCCTAAAAACATGACAAATAAATAAAATTAAATAAAATTATGGAGAATATGAAAATTAAGCAAATTTACTTCTCAAAAAATAATAGTATAGATTTGTAATAAGTTCTAAAATTAGATTTGTAAAAAAAAAAATCTGGGCTTTCATATCTTGGATCAGAATCCAGTTTTGTTTACAACAAAAAAAACATAGAGTTATTAATGATTCCAAAAAGAAATTAAAGACTTTGGTTCGGGTACATACGAAAACCCTAAATAATAAGTCAAATTAAGCTACCGGCACTTTCGTCTTTCTTGATCCCAATGACTATGATGTCGGAGCTTCCAGGAGAGTTACTAGAGGAGATACTCTGTCGCGTCCCAGCCATATCTCTGAAACGTCTACGATCTTCATGCAAACGCTGGAACCGTTTATTCAACGATAAGAAATTCTCAAGTAAGCACTTGGATAAAGCAGCAAAACAGTCTCTTGTTTTCACGGTGCAAAAATATTGTAGGATTTGTTTGATGAGTGTCAATTTCAATGGAATTCCATCTGTGGAGTCTAAAGGTGAGCTTAGCCTACCGAATTCGCATTCATATTCAAATCAACTCAGAATATTTAGAGTCTTTCACTGCGACGGGTTATTGTTATGTACTTTCAGTAACGACATAACTAGAATCGTGCTTTGGAACCCATTTACTCATAAGACCAGGTGGGTCCAAACAAGAAGTACAGCGAACTCATATGCTCTCGGTTCCTACAAAGAATCTAGATGTGGAACTAGTAGCTACAAAATATTGAGCTATAGGGTTTCTACTCATGAACATGAGTTTGAAATTTACGAGATTAACTCTAATACATGGAGAACTCTTGATGTCACTTCGATCTTCAAGTTGTTGTATATTAGCACCAGCGTGTCTTTCAAGGGAAAGACGTACTGGTTTGGTTCGGATAGAGAAGATGAACAACTCGGCATGTTCTTGGTTAGTTTTGACTATACGACAGAGAGATTTGAACGTTTGAGCCTTCCTTGTAAGTATCCTTTAGGTTTTTTCCAAGATGTAGCTCTATCCGTTGTTGGAGAAGAGATGCTTTCAGTGTTATTACAACCTAAAAATACACGGGACAAAGAGATATGGGTAACAAACAAGATTAATGGGACTGATAAAGATGTGTCGTGGATAAAGTTCTTAGCAGTGAATTACCCTCGACGTGACTACTGGATTACTTCAAGTTGTTTTTTGGTCGACGAGGAGAAGAAAGTCGCCCTATGTTGCGAGAAATGTATGTTTGACCGCAATACCAATATCAAAGAGTTGGTATACATTGCTGGGGAGGATAATGAAGTCAAACTAATTGATTTTGGAGCAGTTACATTAGGATCATTTTGGCCAATTCTTGATTATTTTCCAAGTCTGACTTATATCTAGCCAGGTGGAGGCTAAAGAAGAAGAAAGAGAGAGAGAGAGGTGACTGCTACATTTAGCCTTTTTGTGTGTGTGTTTTCTTAATCTATTTTGGTCATGTCCTTTGAGCTGACATTTCATTAACAAGTGGTCTTGTACGTGGAATAATTAATTAATGAATCTTTATATTTGTTTTTTGTTCAAACCAACTTTTATAAATCTTAAACTCCAATCATAGAGAAGTTGTTCACGTACAACAAACCGGCCACACTGACTGCATCAAAAGCTAAACAAGAAACATAAAGACAAAGACATAGGATAGATGCATACATAACACAAAGAACTTATGATAGCAACAACAGAAGTGCTAAATGGTGAAATGAAGCGATAGGAAACAGAGAACACACATGGTAAACTACGGTCTAGACAAGCTGCAACAAACGCATAGAAGGCAGCAAGAACTTTGGCAACAGAGCTGACCCACACCATCTTGATGAGCTTGAATACTGTAAGGAAATCCTCAACATCAAAGGGATGTGAAGCTGTAAGAGACTCCACTTCCAGACAACCAAATCTGGAGTAACTGAGCCAAGATTGGCTTTTATGAATCCTTCTTCTAACTTCTTAAGATGTATCTCTGAAAATTCAGTTAAGAATACCAGAATACAAAGAGATTCACTTCAAAATTCTAAACTGAATCTTTATATATTTCATTAAAATCATATTAAACTCTCCAACTCATGTAAAATCATCTTAAAACTTATTAAAAATAAAATTACTTCAAAACTCTAAATTGAATACACTTTTAGAAATTTCGATTAAAATAGTAATTTTGTATGAATGTTAGTTTGAACTCAGAACCCAATCAACAATATCCAGTTTTAAAATCCACTTCTCGTTGCTTTTGACTTGTTCCAGAGACTAGCATAGGCCCGCCGGTTCAGTTTCTTCGATTAGTTGCTCGATCTCACCGTAGTGAACTGAAAATAAATTTGGTTCGTTTAATTTTGGTTTCAAACATTTTTACCAAAGGTTTTGGTTTTGCGGTTGATTTGCTAAATTTTTGGTTTAAATTGAAAAACTTCTTTTTTTTTAAATCCGTTTTCAATTATTTGGGTTAGTTCGATTCAAAATTTTGATTAAAATTGGTTCTGTTTGATAAATTATTTTTTTAGAAAACCGAACCGAACTTTCTAACCGAACTAACTAAAAAACCAAGTTTTTTGGTTAGGTTCGGTTGGGATGATAACCGCATGCCTGGAGTAGAGAGTCATTAGTATTACCATTATGCTCTACCAATCATTAGAGAGACATGACTAAAGAAACATTTGATTTGAATTCTTGCACGCATATGAAACAACAATGATATATGGTGTTTTTGGTATATTCTAATATTATTTTCTAAAGTGTTTTTAAGTCTTTATCGAGTTCTTTTAATCCTTTTCAAGTCCTGACAGGTCTGGAGTTACATTGGATGTGAGATAGACCAGTTGGAACAAAAGAGGCGGAAAAGAGTGCAATTTGGAGATTTTTAAGCAGAGCAGTCTTGGTGACTGTTCCCAAAGAAGTAGTTGAAGGGATCCTTACACATTATCATAGATCCACCTATGGAGGTCACTTTGCTACTTTCAAGACTGTGTGTAAGGTTCTACAAGCTGGTTTTTGGTGACCACATATGTTCAAGGACGCACAAGACTTTGTCTCAAGGTGTGACTCTTGCTAAAAGAGAGGAAACATTACTAAGAGGAATGAGATGCCTCAAAACCCGATTCTAGAAGTTGAAGTGTTTGATGTTTGGGGTATAGACTTCATGGGACCCTTCCCATCTTCTTTAGGCAACAAATACATCCCTGTGGTTGTTGACTATGTCTCAAAGTGGGTTGAAGCTATGGCTAGTCCTACAAATAATGCTAGAGTGGTCTTCAAGATGTTCAAGAGTGTGATCTTTCCAAGGTTTGGAGTCCCAAGGGTGGTTATAAGTGATTGAGGCTCTCACTTCATCAACAAACTATTTGAAAGTCTTCTAAAGAAGAATGGTGTCAAACACAAGGTAGCCACTCCTTACCACCCTCAAACAAGTGGGCAAGTGGAAGTTTCAAAGAAAGAGATCAAGAGCATTTTGGAGAAGATTGTGGGGACTACTAGAAAGGATTGGTCTAACAAGCTTGATGATTCTCTTTGGGCTTATAGAATAGCTTATAAGACACCTTTGAGAACCACACCATTCAACCTTGTCTATGGTAAAGCTTGTCATCTACCATTTGAACTTGAGTACAAAGCTTTGTGGGCTATTAAGTTGTTGAACTTTGACATCAGGAATGCTATGGATAGGAGGCTTCTTCAACTTTATGAGCTTGATGAGATTAGACTTGATGCTTTTGAAAACTCAAGGATCTACAAGGAGAAAACCAAAGCTTTCCATGATGAGAAAATCCTTAAGAGAGAGTTCAATGCTGGAGATCAGGTGCTACTCTACAATTCTCGGTTGAAACTGTTTCTCGGGAAGCTTAATTCAAGATGGTCCGGGCCTTTCAAGGTTAAAGAAGCGAGACCATATGGAGCAATATTGTTTTGGAGTAATGATAGAAGAGATTTTACAGTCAATGGACAAAAAGTTAAGCTCTACATGGGAACCACAACAGAGGAGGAAGAGATTTCGGTCCCTCTCTCCGATCCTACCTCCACCTAGTCCTTAAGGGAAAGAAGTCAAGCTAGAGACTTTAAACAAGCTCACTTGGGAGGAAGTCCAATGTCTATCTTTGTACATATTATTTTAGGATGTTCTTAAGGCTCTACCATCAGTGGGTTGGATTGTTTTGAAATAAGGCTGCACCTTTGCTTCCCAGCGGGCGTATATGCAGAGGTCTGGAGACCGCTCCAGTCGAGAGCGGGCTGGTACAGGGAGGTAACGATACCGATCGCAAGGATGTGATAAACGTCGAGGATCTCAGAGCGGGCTCTCACCGCGGGTAATGGAAGCCGCTCAGTATCAGAGCGGGGTGAGCACAGTGGGTATAGAACGTCGCTCGCTGAAACGCGTTGTGTCGATCATCTCGGAGCGGGTAGGCCAGAGTGGGTAAAGCAAGCCGCTCCGCACGCAACAGGTAAGTTCCCTCCACCCTAAACCGGTTCGATTAACTAAACCAAAATCGAACGGGACTCAATTTGCTCTAAAACCTACCCAGCGACCTCCCTCTCTCGCTTCAGTCTCTCTTATCCTCTCCCTCACAACTAAAACTCTCCCACTTCTCTCACCACCCAAAATCCCATAACACACCCAATCTTGCACCAATTCAACTCAAAATCAAAGTTTTGTCTCTCTAGTCAATTCTCTTGAGTCAAATTATCATTTCCATTCACTCCAAGCAAGGTATTGTGTTTCAAAGTTGAATTTTGTGGGTACATGAACCCTAGAAATTTGAATTTGGATTTTATCCACTCTCTTGCTTGATTCTTGTGAAATAGGCAGGGAATATTCACATATCATGTTGGGTTGTTGATTTCATGGTGAATTTGAGTTGAATTTGAGTTGAATTTGAACTTTGAGAATTTAGGGTTCTTGAAATTTGGGGATTTTCGAAAGTGTTCATAATTGGGTGTGATTGTGGTTTGGTTTGATCAATTGAATTATTTTGAAGCTTGTCTAGGATGATTTATCAGTTAGAAACTCTCTTGTTATATGAACTTTTCTTAAGTGTGATTTTCATTCTTTGAAAAATTGAGAAACTTAATCCTTTGCTAATAATTCTCTTTCTTGTGGCTGATATTGTGGGATTAATTGAAATGTGATAACCTTGACTGATTAAACATCTATTGTGTTGACATTTGCAATCTCACATCTTTCATCTTCATATTATTCTCTCTTATTCTATACTGATTTTCTCCCAAGCTTTAAACCTTTCAGGTACCAATGGGAAGGAACAGATGGAAGATGTGAAGAAAGAGACTGCATGAGAAAAACCCTTAACCTCCATGCCAAAGACAAGAGGAACTTCTAGGCAGCTGGTATTGGCTAGTAAGAAGACTAGAGAGCAAGAAAAGAGAGAAGGAAAGAGTGTAGCAGCTTCTGCAACAGTTGAGAGTGAAACTCGTAGTGAAGAAGAGCCATCTCCTCCCAAGAAGACCAAGCTGTCTAAAGAAAAAGAAACTGTTGTTGAGAGGGACAGAAGCAAGAAGCCAACAGAGAATGAGCTTTTTCACCACTTGAGGGATGGTGTGTCTTGGCTTCCAACAAGGTTGGCTGATCCCACAATGATGGAGGAGTTAGAAATTAAAGATGATATCAAGGAGATGTTGGATCACATGCACATGCAAAGCTTCTACTCCATGGCTCACCCTACTTACAAAGAAGTCTCATGTCAGTTCTTGGCATCTTTAGAGGTCATTTTCCACTCGTCTGCGCATGTGAGACAAGGATGGGGAAAGATCAAGTCCAAGGTCAATGGAAAAGTTTATAACATGACCTTTGCAGATATCGGGCGGGTACTAGGCCTTTGGGACTTGGGAGAGGCGACCATTCCCAAGCTCGATGGTGTCCGGAGAGAACGAGATATACCCAAGACAGTTTGGAAGCTGCTAACCGGTACTGAACACAACACCATCCGGGACAAGAACTCAGCCATTGGCCATCCTTCTATGTGTGTTCTCCACAGGATCATTGTCCACGCTTTTTATCCAAGGAAAGAGCTGGGAACCGTCAATTAAGATGAGTTCAGGCTTCTTTGCCAAGCGGTCCGCATTATGCTACACCTACACAACTACCTCTTCCTAGCATAGACATCTACAAGAACTTTTGGATGGTCGGTTTCTTTGTGAAGCGTCTCATGTACTATCAGATTGGGCTTGGACAACAACATATACACATCGCCTCAGATCGGAATTGGTGGTTTAATAACTCCATTGCTTGAGTTTCAGGGTGTTATTTTGGGAAGTGATGCAGCTGGATCCACCTTCATAGATGGTCCTTACTTGAAGCTTGTTCACTACTTCAGCGGAAGATATACTAGGGCTTGTGTATACACTTACCAGCTGAATGGCAGGCCAGTTGAACTGATTCTCCTGAACCGGGCTCTTAGGAGTCTAGCAAACCCGGATATAATCAGTTTTGACATTGTAACCGAGCATCTCCTTGGACCCCATGGAACTCTTGGCCCCATGGTTAAGAAGAAGAAGGATGGCCTAATAGGGAGTGTAAACCGAGATGACGATGCTGTTGGGACCTCCGAGCCTATCCATGGCCCTCCACGCTACTACTTTCAGCCGTATGCAGGAGCTTTGGCTCCAGGTCCCCTTCGAGAAGCTCATGAACATATTGGGAGACTTCAGCAATGGAACAAGGCACAAGACCGTTGCCATCTTCAAGCTCAAGAACAAGTACATAGAGCTTAAGAAAACAATGAAGAAAGTGGTCAGCCTTTTGGTTAAAGGCGGAATAGGAGGATGTAGCTCTGAGGACTTTACCATGGCAAGCACTTCAACTCAGCAACCTCTTACAGCTAGACAGCTCCGGCGCTTGAACAGAAATCCCGAAGCTCTACCCTCTAACTCTGGAAACAAATCTCCTTCTCTCCCTTCAACAGACGTGGAGAAGACTCCGAGGAAGAGGCTACGGCCTCTACTCACACTCCTTAGTGAGGTACTCCATCATCTGTCCATTGTATATACCAGTTCTTTATTTTGCATTTAGCTTTCTTTTGGGTATCTCTTTCAACTTAACAATACATAGACTGTGTGACTTAAGTTTGGGGGAGGTACCAAGTATTTAATCATGTTTTCTTTGATGAATTTGAGTCTCATGCATTGGATTGTACATACATATATGCATAGAAAAACCAACAAAACAAAATTTGAAAAATTTGAAAAACACAAAAAGAAACATGTAGTTGCATCATTTGCATTCTTAAGATTGAGCCTACAGCATATAGATTGCATACATGTTGCATTGGGGGCAAGGATTAAAACAATGAACACATACTTAAGCATCTCTTGAAAAAGCTTGCATGCTTCATGCCTTGATCCTCATCTTGAAACTTGTTGCTTGTGTGAGATTAACTTTCTCCTTTGGAACAAACCCCAAAATGAACTTGAAGCTAAATGAACTTTAATTCTCTTGCTCATGGACACTTGTATGCTTGATCATGGATAATACACATTTGGGTTTTACTTATCATTTCCACCACTCTTATTAAAACCCAAATAGCACTCCCGCGCCATTAAACCCTTACCATTCTTTGAAGCCTAAATCATTTTGCTTGTGTGAGATCTCTTTTGATAGCTTGTCATGTGCAAGAACTTGAGAGTATTAGGGGCGACATTGATTGTTCTTATCTCAAGCTAGCTATAGAACCTCTTGAGAGCTAGCAATTAGGATGGGAAGGTTGGTATTGTGGTGCAAAAGAGTTTATCTTGGGTCTTGAGGTGTTAGAAAGAGTAAAAAGAATGAACCAAAGGAGAAAAAGAGAAGAAAACCACTAGGGATTAAAAGAAAAAGAAAGAAAGGCTCTAGAATCTCATTTAAAGAACCCCCTTAGAATTAAAAAAAAAAGAGTGTCTAGAAAAGACCTTGGGAAAGACATACGAAAAATAGAATAGAGCTTAAGCAAATAATGAAAAGAAGAGTCCCTAGTTGGTTCAAAAGAAAAGAGAGAAGAAAGAGTTCATTGGGTGAGTGAAAAAAGAGAGTGATCTTAATGTTTTTGGGATGAATGGGTTTGGGATTATCACCAAGAGTAAGGGTATAGTTGCAATGTGCTTAGGAAAATGGTAGAATGATAAGAACAAGCAACGTATGCTTGAATTGTCCCTTTTCTTAGATATATTTTGCATAATGATCAAGCTCCTATACTTGAGTGTAAGCTACCAAAAATAAATATGTTGAAACCCCTCTTCTATTCAAATTAAGCCATTTCACTTACCAATCCAAATGATTGAGATCAAGTTTCCATTTGCAAAAACTCACCTTGTTAGCTTATGCTTAATTGAATGTGAGGGTTGGTTGAGGAGAATTGTTGATTGGTGATCCACAACTTGTTTTAAAGTAATGAGTCTTGATAGGCCTTGAGAACATAGAGTATACTAAGAGTGATTGCTTTTGCTATGGATTATGTTTGTTTAGGATGTGGTGTTGAGTTTAAAGAGTGTATCTTGTGGTTCTAAGCTCCCATTTTCAACATCTCTCCCTTGTTTTTATTAAGATTTCTTGAGGACAAGTAAGATGCTAGTGTGGGAGAGTTGATATTTACATAGTCTTAGTCATGCAGTCTTATATATTTTGATCATAAGGATTAGGTTTTAGTCATCTTTAGGTTGCATTTTGCATACATGAGTCTTTATCAGGTGTTGGAGCAAGCTATGAAGTGCTTTGAGGTGTTTTGTGATGCAAAAAAGGTGTGAAAGATGAGTGTTGAGCAAGCAAAGCCTTAGAGCGGCCATGCACAGCGGCGAGCGAAACCACTAGATTCAAGACATGCCAGAGCGGCGATCCAGAGCGGTTTGAAGACACGCTGTATGTTGGAGCGGCCGAAGGGAGCGACGTCACATACCCGCTCGGAAGAATCGCCGAAAGGAAAGAAAGCTGGAGCGGTCAATCTGAAGCGGGGTCATTTACCCTCTCCACTCCTGGAGCGATTCCTTGGAGCGGATAGAGATTATCGCTCGCATTCTTCAGACGTGTTTATGAGGCCCGTTGGGGTTTTTAGGATGCTATAAATACCTTTTGATCCCATAAGTTGGATCTTATCTTTTTTTTTTTTATCTCTAAAAGACTACTACGTTGGTGAAAGCTTGAATCTTTATTATCCTATTCTTCTTTTATTTGAGTAATTTAAGTCTATCTCATCGTCATAACATGATTAGTCTTGAATCCATCATGGATTTAAGGTAAAACATGGTGATTAGTGAATATACTACTTTGTGATTCATGGGTTAGATGGATTAGGGTGATTAAATGAATGTTTAGGATGTTTAATGTTAGATTAACATAGATCTATGCTTGCCTAGTGATCTTAATGCTAGATTAGTCTTGATCAAGTTGATCTAGAACCTAAGCTTTTTCATTACCCACAAGGTGTTTGTTAAAATGCTTGACTGAACTTTGTATTGCTCTATCTTTATTAAGCCAAAGACATTTGATGCTTAAACTGCTAGATGGTTAATAGACTTAAACTTATTGCTTGTTTGATAGTATTAGGCCAAAAACATTTGATGCTTATTACTTTATGACAAAGGGGTTATTATCATGACAATGGACTAATCTACTTGCTTGAGTTCTAGACCTATAGGTTTATTGATTGTATTGTTTGAACATCCTAGATTGAAGCTTGATCATCCTATTTCAATCATCTTTACTCGTGGGTCCATCTTTATTACTTGATTTAAAACTTTAGTTGTTTCTATTACTTGTTCTTGCTCTTGTTACTTATTCATTAAACAAACTTGATTGCATTTAGATTAAACTTAAACTTGTATTTTCATTGCTTCAAAATGACTTAGGATTGGATTGACGTCCTTTCTATATTACTTTGACTTAGGAACCTTAAAATTCCTTATCAATGAGTCACCTTCAACCCTTTTGCCTAACCTTAAAACTTAAAATGTGTTACGATTATCTATAGTGAGTTAGTTCATGAGAAGGATTTTTTGTTAACCCTAAAACGCTGTTAAAAGAAACGCAAGAAACCACGTTTGGTACGTTTCGTCAAAGACAGAGAGGGTACTTCCACCATCTCCTGTCTTGAATCATGCCCTGAGCAATCTCTCAAATCCAAAGATCCGTGCCTTTCACAGTGATCATTTCATGATTGGGTGCACAATGACACTACAAGCATCTAATCTGCCTGACTTCTAAAGTTTTTTTTTTTGAGAAAAGGTTTTTCACTTCTAAAGTTTAAGAAAAAATTATTCTAGAAGACACTTTTTAAGTTTTCAATTACTTTAAAAGACACATTGAACCTAGAACACATTTTTTCTTAGCAAATTTACCAAACTAACCTCTAACTAATGGGACTCTCTCTTTCGTTCGCCTTTCTAACAAGCATAAATCAATTTTCTTTTCTAAAATAAATCAGATATTTTTTCTCTGTAAAATTAAAAAAAAATCATGATTATCCTATCATTTTCAAACCAAATCCCTATGTCGAGAAAAGTCTCACAAACAAATCTTAACACATTCCCGTTCGGCATCTTCTTGATCTAGAAATTGGTTCCTAATCCCTTTCAATTTCTTTCCCCTTTTGATATTTTCTCTCTTCTCTCTCTGGATCAAATATTTTTCTGTGTCCGCTGCCTCTCTTTGTCTGCTTTCGTCACTTTGGTTCACAGACAATCCACCATAGAAGGTTAGATTATGATATCAAAAGCAACCACTTAAGTCTAGTTTGTCTTCTCTTTGTAAATTCAAAACTCTTTGCATGTTATTTAAAATTTTACAGAGAATGGAGAAGACCATCATGTCTTCCCCATAATATTTTGTTGTGGTCGGTAGAGTTGTGGTCAAGGTAATTGTGGTCAGGAGAATTGTTTTCGAGCAATTATGGTCAGAAGAGTTGTGGACATGGGAGTCTTTCTGAGACGAGTTGTGACCTTGAGATTTATGGTCAGGAGAATTGTGGTCGGTAAAGTTTTGATCTGGTTTGGTTCTGGAGTGTGGAATCAAGATCGTTGTGATCATTTTTTGTGTACAAAATCTCTTGTAAAATTAAAACCTTGTCCACGAGACCTCATCCACACATCTCTCATCCACTATAGAAGAAAAAGTTGTATAAACATGTTCGATTGCATGTTGTCTTTTAACCATATATATCTAACATGTTTAGCTTAGCTATCGACTATCCTTTATAGTTAATGAAGGAGGTGGTTAGAGATAGTGGCTGGTGGGTTGTGAGGTGATTGTGTGGAGTTAACGAAGGAGGTGGCTGGAGATAGTCGGAAGAGTTGATGGTGGAGAAGATGTGGAGGAGGAGACGGTGGATGTAACTAAAGTGATTTGTGTGGACGAAGAAGGTATGGACAGAAAACGATGGATGCAAATAATTTGTGTAGTTGGTGGATATGTGAGATGGTTGTGGTGGAGATAACAAAGCTTATGTCTGAGAGCTTAGAATAGAGGAGGATATTTTTCTACGATGTGGAGGAGGAGACTGTGGATTTTTGTGGCTGGTGATTTGTGTGCCTAGAGTTTGCAGAGGAGTTGGTCGGGGACCATGGAAGATGTGGAGATCCCCATGGAAGATGTGGAGGAGGAGACAGTGGATGTAACTGAAGTGATTTGTGTGGCTTTTGGGTTGTCAGTGATTGTGTGGGGCTGATGGAGAAGATGGCCAGTGGAGAAGGTGTGGACGGAAAAACGGTCGGTGGATGCAATTAAAGAGGATTTGTATAGTTAGTAGATATGTGAGATGATTAATGTAATAATTCACTATCAACATGTTCTTAGTATGATACTAATAATATCACTATTATACTAAGTTTTGAGATGGAACATAATGTAATAATTCACTATCAACATGTTTCTAGTATGATACTAAAAATATCAAATCAATGATAAATAGATCATCTGAAGCAAACTCTATTGTTGGAATAGTAAGTTTCTTAAACACATTTCTACTTACCACACAATGCCTGACCACACTTCTCCTTACTGTAGCTCCACTAACGACAACTAGACAGACCACAACTCAGATTACAACTGAACATCAAACAACACGTTTTCTCATTATAAAAACGCATATCTTAACTCGCAGGACACCAAACTCAGCCGTTAGATCTTGTAAATATACCTACTTTTTTGTCATTCACTTTATCTTTATTTCAACCAAACTGAAACTTAGTTACAAAACTCAAACTTTACGGTTGCTTCCTTAAATCCAACACACTTCTCTTTAGGCAAAAGGTGGGTTATTTCTGTCATAAAAAATAGGTGTCCATAGAATGTGTGTCATATTGACAATGTGTCTCTTAGTGATAACAAAAATCATATTGTGTCAATTAGTGTAACTCACTCAAAGTTTAACGTACAGTTTTTAGAATATTGATAATATCTCTAAAATCATATGTAATACACTAATACCACAATTTGGTATCTCCATATATATAAAAAATATAAAGTTCTTAAACACATTATATAAGGATGTTTAGATAACTCCTAAACACCAAAGGACTTTTTTTTTCTCTAATCCATAACTATGGTAGGAAATAGATAACTTGATTTTCAAGTTATTTCAAGCTTATCTCAACATTCTCACCTTTAAGCTTGAAATCATTTCCTGATAAGTCTTGAATAACAATGAGATCTCTCATTTCCTTGAATTTGATTCTTCCTAATGCTTTGGTTAAAATATATGTTTTTTGCTTGTCTCCGGAAACATGTTGTACGCTGATCTGACCATTCCCCACACATTCCCTAATGAAGTGGTATCTTGAATGTATTTGTTTGTTTCTTCCAAAAAACACTAGGTTCTTAGTCAGGGCAATCGCAGATTGATTATCTATCCGAATGGTGACCTTCTCAACCGGCTGTTCCATGATCTCACTTAGCAACTCTTGAAGCCATATGGCTTGTCTTGCCGCCTCAGCCTCAGCCATGAATTATGCCTCACATGAGGATAATGCAACAGTCTCTTGTTTGCTTGAACACCACGTGATCAAACTTTCACCAAAGTAAAAGATGTGACCAGCCGTGCTCCTTCCATCATCAAGATCCGTATTATGACGCTATCTGAATATCCAATAAGCCTTGGTACCTCAGAACTCGCACGTTGGAGTATAGCCAATCCTCAGAGATACCGTAGGCATTGTTTCGTTGCAGCTCCGTGAGACTCCTTAGGTCTTTGCATATAGCGCTCAAGATACCTACACAATATGAAAAGTTTAGTCTGGTATGAACCAAGTACCTGAGATAGCCGACATTCCTTCTGTAACTTGTAGCATCAATATCTTTCTCTTCTACAGCTTTAGTCAACTTCAACCCAGACTCCATTGGTGTGTGTGTCATATTGCAGCTTTCCATTCCACTTTCTTCCAAGATTTTAAGCGCATATCGTTGTTGTTGTAGAGATATTCCATCAACCTGTCGTCTTACTTCTATCCCCGAGTAGTAGTAGGTTAGTTCCCCAAGATCACTCATATCAAACCTCGACGCCATCTCACCTTTAAACTCAGCAATAACCTTTTGACTTGTCCCCGTAATGAACAAGTCATCTAAGTATACTGCAAATCCGTTTATCCTATAAACCGATGGCTCCTTGTTGCATTTTGCAAATTCTAGCTCGCGAAGAATCTGATTCAGCTTGTTGTTCCATGCCCTCGGTGTCTGATTTAGTTCGTACAACACTTTATGAAGTTTGTAAGCCTTCCTCGCACTTCCTTTAACCTCAAAGCCTTCAGGCTGAGTTACATAAACCGATTCTTGAAGCTCTCCGTGTAGAAAAGCTTTTTTAACATCAAGATGGTGTACTTCCCATACATGAGTTGCGGCGAGACTAATGAGCAATCATATAGTTTCCAAACTAGCCACTGGAGCAAACACTTCGTTGTAGTCTACTCCATGTTGTTGTACATAACCCTTTGCAATTAGTCAAACCTTTGATATACCATAGATTTTACCCACTTTTAACCATGGTATATAAGTGTTTTAAGATATAATTATTATGTTTTGGAGTCTTTTTAGAGTATTTACATGTTCATGTACGTTCTGGAGAAATATGGTGATTTTGGTGTCTTTTGGAACTTATTGAGTGCAGAGCTGCATAGACGTGTCAGATGTTTAGCTATGGATTGAGAACTTCCCACCGTTATATTGTGAACATCAATTGACACACGATGGAGAGTTGAGTTAGCTTTGTAATGCTGCCGGTTTTAAGTCAATCAGCATCCTGTAGCAGAAGTTATGTCTGTTTTACTGATGAGTGGTCTGTCTGCCTCGTGAGAGAAAGCTATCGAGAAGAGGAACACATGTCGATCGATGTAGCACTCTTGACATCGAGCGATTTTAATGCCAGAATGCAGGCCAAGTATATTTCAAGACCGACTTAAGCCCAGAAGCCACACAAAGTTACCAAAATACCCATGGACGACCAGAAACTCTATTTTACTGTTTTCTAAGCCATTGTTGATGGTTATGCTTGTTTTTGTAAGAGGAGAGAGCTTTGGATTGGAGGGAGATATCTGAGCACCTTGAGAGAGGGAAGATCTTGAACTCCCTTTGTTTCTTTATTCTACTTTGTCTCTTTATTATTCTATTGCAATATTATTCAGACTATTATAATGTTTCTTATGAATATGTCTGAGTAGTTCTCTTGTTAGATTAAGGGTTCGTCAAAGGTTGATTCATGGTTTGCTAAATCTGTGTTGTTGTTAGGTTTACTTAATTAATTCTTCATTTATTTTATCTTAGGATTGATTAGTACAAGTGAGAGCTTGGCATGTTTCCTGAATAAGATTAGTATGATATGATTAGCTAGTGGCATACGAAAGTTGATCTAGGTGGTTAGAGAACACATCAAACTCATTCACTACAGCTTGTTAGAATTAGTATCGATCGACACTCAATAGGATACATCGATCTATAGTCAATACCAGACATCGATCGACAATCCAGAGGAGACATCGATCGATGCTCCCTTAGGACTCGCATACAAAAGTTGGATTCCTAGTTCTAAGCATTAGATAATCTATGCATTCAAAAGTTGATAGATTATAACTTAATAAATTTGAGTTCGAGAACAATTGATATTCATAAACCTTTATAACCAGAAATTGCATACTTATCATACCTGAGAATTTATCTAAATCTAGCTATCTTCCAACTTGTTAACAACCTCAAATCAATCATCTGAGCAACTAACTTGCTCACCTCATTTATTTACTGTTTTAAATCATTAAACCAATTTTCAGTCAAGGTTTATTTTGAATACTATAATCTACCGTGTAATCTTAGAGTCTCTGTGGATTTGATTCCTAAAGTACTGCAACTGAACCTCTGATTTGAGTAATTCACTACTTAGGGTAATTTGAGTGATATCAAATTTGGGGCCGTTGCCGGGGACTCTTTCTTATTACCATTAGATTAAGTTTAGAATATAGTATAGATTTTTATTATTGTATTAATTTGCTAAGAAGTTTTTCTTCTTTCCCTGCTG
Source organism: Eruca vesicaria subsp. sativa (assembly GCA_932364175.1). Taxonomy (NCBI): domain Eukaryota; kingdom Viridiplantae; phylum Streptophyta; class Magnoliopsida; order Brassicales; family Brassicaceae; genus Eruca; species Eruca vesicaria. The sequence goes on along the minus strand of CAKOAT010123599.1, from coordinate 27,011 downwards.
ACACAGATACTTAAGATGAAGAACACGGATTTCGGCCGAACGTCGATCGACACCATGACAACATTATCGAGTGACGGATCGACAGAAGAATCGATCGACACCCCGCTTCCAATTTCGATCGACGCCACCCTGCTGGAAGCAGATAAGTTTGTTCTTACCAATTTCAATAATGGAAAAGTAGTTCTAGGAAAGAAAAAGGATCGAGTATGCAACGCATCAAACCAAATTAATTATAGACTGATATATCATGGATTTTACCCACTTTCAACCATGATATATATATGTTTTTGGAAACAAAAGGATGCTTCTAGTGTCTTTTTAGAGATTTTACAGGTTCAGGTACTCATTGGTGTAAACTAGCCATTATGGAGCTAAAATGGAGACTTTATGAAGAAATGAACAAAACGATGTTGAAGGTATCGACCGACGCACGTTAGGCACCATCGACCGATGAAGGATTACAAATATCGGTCGATTGAAGCCATTCACCATCGATCAATACAGAAGTTCTCCAAACGATTAAATAAAGATTAGAAGCCCTAATTGCTTCATAAGAGTTTTAATAATTACATTTTAAGTCCCTGGCCGCCTGTTAGGCTATATTAAGAGGGTTTTGAAATAGTTTAGAGGCAGACTTCTTTAGAGACTTTTTTAGACCTAATTTGGAGAGAAACATCTTGCTTTTTGAGAAGAGCTTAGGAGTGGAGAAAGAGATCTGAAACTGCAAATCCAGAGAAGATCTTGAACTCTCTTGCTTTACTTATTCCTTTACTGTTTCTCTTACTATTATCATTATAAAGCATTATTAAGACCATTATGACTTTGTCTCTCATAAATATGTTTGAGTAGTCTCTCTTGTTAGATTTAGGTTTCTCATTAAGGTTGACTCATGCATTGAAATGAACCACTGTTAGGGTGTTTAAAATATAGTTCTTCATCTAATCATTCTTAATTGCTAATCTTAAGGATTGATCACCCTTATCCCTGATTTTAGGATTAATATGAACAAGTGAGAACTTGGCATATCCCTGAAATCTAAATTAGTTTATTCTTAATGAACACTAGATGTATAGATTCAAACCCGTACTATAGCTCGCTGGAAGCAATATCGATCGACGGGATAATCATCCTATCGACCGATATAGCGGAAAAGTTATCGATCGATATTTCGACGGAAAATCGATCGATGCTGTCTTATGGTCATCGAACGACAGTTCTTGATCTGAGATCCAGTAGAAGTTAATCTTTTAGATTAAAACCTTAAAATTTGAATCCAGAACTATGAATAATAAAAACCCTAGAATAACTTGCATGTTGTCATACCTGAGAAAATACCTAAGTCTAGCTATCTTTCTTTCCTCTTAACAAACCAATCAATCAAACTAGCAATTACTTGCTAATCTTTTAAGGTACTGTTTAAAACCTTGCTGTCTAGCTTTAATTCAAAAACTAATCTGTTGTGAAATTCTAGAGTCTCTGTGGATTCGATCCCTAAGTACTAAAATTGAACCTCTTTTGATGAGAGTAATTCACTCCTTAGGGTAATTTGAGTGATATCAAATTTGGCGCCGTTGCCGGGGATTCTTTCTTATTACCATCAGATTTAGTTTAGAATATAATCTAGATTTTTTTTTTGTGTACTTAATTCCTTTTCCTTTTTCTCTGCTATCACTGGGAACTCAAGATGGAAAAGACACATTTCGGCCGAGCATCGATCGATGACGAAACACAAACATCGAACGATATGTCGATCAAGGAATCGATCGACACGACCCGACCAACATCGATCGACGCCACCCAGCCGGAAGCAGGTAAGTCCTTACTTACCAACCTTGTTAATGAGGAAGTAGTCCAAATTAGGGCAATTATGCAATAAAACCAACAAATTAACAAACAAACATGGGACTGAAATCCCTGTTGAATGCTATCCATCTTCAACTGAAGATGCAAAAATATTGCAAGACTACTTAGAACCCATTAAGACATATTCCAATAGGTCAGCCATTAAGTTACCAGAGGATGATGCAAATAAATCTACGCTTCATCTTGATTACATCCATCTAGTACAAAAGAATCCATTCCGTGGATCTGCCTCTGAGCACCCCCATGAACACATCGATTTTCTGGAAGATTTTGCACTCGATGATAACAATCGATGTAAACTTTTCCCTTTCTCCCTAGGGAGAGAGGCCAGAAATTGGTTAAATCAAGTTCCAGCAGGTTCTCTAACTTGCTGGAAAGAACTCCGCAATGCGTTCATAAACCAATTCTTCGATGAAACTCGATATTGGGACGTGAGACATAAACTCTCAACATTCCTTCAAGGCCCACGAGAATCTTTCAGAAACGCTTGGATTATATTTAAAAATCTCCAGCGAGATTGTACCCACCATGGTTATTCGGAACCATAACTTCTTAAATTCTTTTACGGAGGTCTCGAGTTAGATTACCAAATCACGTTAGATAATGCGAGTAATGGAAATTTTAGCTCCTGGAACCCTGAAGAAGCAAATCGTCTGATTAAAAACATAGCAATGGGTAAATCTTGTGAAAATAAAGATAAAGAAAAAGAAGCTAGATCCAGAAACGATCTTCAAATCGATGAAATTAAGCAATCTTTGGATCTACTTCATTCTTTAATAAGAGAAAAGAAACCTGATAAGAATGTCCAGTACATTGAGCAAACATTCTTTGGACATGGAAGCTCTCAGGAACACGCTCTTAACATAGATAGTTTTACCCAAAACTATGACACTCTCATTGGATCATACCAAGGAAGGGCCCAAGCTAGATTAAACCGTGCTTTCACAGGAAATCGGAGATTGAGAAATGAACTAGACATGATGCTAAATATTGCTTACTGCGAAATGTCAAAGAAACTTGACATTTTGCATGAACAAATTAGAAGTCTAGAGAACAATAACGCAAATAACGCTACCGTTATCAAGAGGGAAGCAGGAAGTCTACCGGGAAAGACTGATACAAACCCGAGACGTCACGTAAGAGCTGTAATCTTGAGAAACGGAAAACAACTAACTCCGACTACTAGAGAAAGCACCCCTTTGGAAGGAAATGCTGAAATTCTAGAAACAAGTAAACCTATTCCAAACCCCGTGCTACTCAGAAGTTCGAAATCTGAACTCCTTCAAAACAAAGAAAAGAATAAAGAGGAAACTGAGGAGCAGGTAATCATTCTCGATGGAGATGAGGAGAATGTCGAGGAGACAGTCGATGTTGATCGACATAAAGATAACGATATCGATCGACACACTCCCGCGTGTTCGAAAGAGAACTCGACCCCCACTGGACCAACTATAGAACGGGTGTACAATACTTTACCTCCCTACCCTCCCAAGCCTAATACCAAGCGCAACATAGACAAAGAAATCTGTAAATGCGCCTTCGAACGAGTTAAAGTAGAAATGCCGCTTTTTTATGCCCTCAGAATTTCATCAACAATAAGACAATATGTGAAGGGAATGACAACCAAGAGTTTTTCAACAGAGAAACGCAATGTCATGATGGTTTCTGCAGAGGCTAGCGCAATAATTCAGAGCGAACTCCCAGAAAAGAGACCCGACCCTGGTAGTTTCGTTCTAAGATGCACAATTCGAAACCAGCTATTCCCAAGAGCACTCTGTGATCTAGGTTCTAGCGTAAACCTAATGCCGCATTCCATTGCAACATTCCTTGGGTACACTGAATTTACACCAGCCAACATCAATTTAGTTCTCGCCGATAGATCCGTTCGGATTCCGGAAGGAGTACTTGAAGATGTACCTGTAAAAATTGATGGATGCGTTGTGCCGACAGATTTTGTTGTGCTGCATTACAAGAACGAACCAAGGGATCCGATTCTTTTAGGTAGACCTTTCCTTGCTACTGCAAACGCTATTATCGATGTCAAGGAAGGACGAATAGATCTTAACATAGGAAACATACCTATGAGATTTGATATGGAAAATATCATCACACTTCCTTTGATAGATAAACAATCATCTTATGTTGATGAGATTGATGAGTTGACCCAAGAATCTATTAAGAAATCATACTCGGATGATCATCTTAAAGATGAGCTTGAACTTGCTCAAAACGAAAATTTTCAGCATTAATAACAGAGCAGACGAGTACGATCATCTCATGGACACTGGTCAAGGAACCTCAGATAATGAAACCAAAAGCGACGACGAATCAAAAATCGATATCGATCGATATCTGAACACTAATATCGATCGACATCCGTCGTCATTTGGAAATCTCACAAAAGAAAAAGCACCAAATGTGGAGCTTAAACCATTACCTGCTAGTCTCAAATATGCTCTTCTTATGGACAAGTCCTATCCAGTGATAGTTAACGCTAATCTCACTAATGAGGAACTTGCTCTATTACTGACCAAACTTCGCAAGCATAGGAAAGCACTTGGATACTCCTTAGATGATATTCCAGGCATATCTCCTGACCTTTGTATGCACCGGATCCATCTTGAGGACGAATCCAAATCATCCATAGAACATCAGCGACGACTAAACCGACACCTCCAGGAAATCGTGAAAAAGGAAATTATCAAACTGCTCGATGCGGGGATAATCTATCCAATTTCTGATAGCAATTGGGTAAGCCCAGTCCACGTAGTACCAAAAAAGGGAGGTATTACGGTGGTCAAGAACGAAAAAGATGAACTTATCCCAACAAGGACTGTGACCGGGCACCGCATGTATATCGATTATAGGAAACTGAATGCCGCGACCCGGAAAGATCACTTTCCTCTGCCCTTTATCGACCAAATGCTTGAAAGACTAGCAAATCATCAATACTATTACTTTCTTGACGGATATTCCGGATTTTTCCAAATCCCGATACATCCAGATGATCAAGAAAAGACAACTTTCACATGCCCTTATGGAACCTTCGCTTATTGGAGGATGCCATTTGGTCTATGTAATGCGCCAGCTACTTTCCAACGTTGTATGATGTCAATTTTCACTGATATGATAGAAAACTTCATGGAAGTTCATGGACGATTTTTCAATTTATGGATCAAGTTTTATAGATTGTCTCGATAACCTATGCAAGGTCTTAGAGAGATGTGAAGAAAAAAATCTAGTCCTAAACTGGGAAAAATGCCATTTCATGGTTAATGACGTAATCGTACTCGGACACAAAGTGTCCGCAGCTGGAATTGAAGTAAACAGAGCAAAGATAGAAGTGATGACGAGTCTACCGCCCCCGCCTAACATAAGGGACATCAGGAGCTTTCTAGGACATGCTGGATTTTATAGGAGATTTATTGAGGATTTCAGAAAAATAGCCAGACCCCTGACTATCCTCCTTTGCAAAGATACTAAATTTGATTTTACACCAGAATGCCAACAGGCATTTGAAAAGATCAAGAAAGCACTAATAACTGCCCTCGTCGTACAAGCACCTGATTGGAGTCTTCCATTCGAAATAATTTGCGATGCGAGCGATTTCGCTGTAGGAGCGGTTTTAGGGCAACGAAAAGATAACAAGCTACATGCTATCTATTACGCCAGCCGAACTCTGGACGAAGCTCAGAGAAAGTATGGAACGACTGAGAAGGAACTACTTGCCGTAGTATACGCTTTCGAAAAATTCCGTAACTATCTCGTGGGCTCAAAGGTCATCGTTCACACTGATCATGCAGCTATTAGACATCTTGTGCAAAAGAAAGATGCAAACCACGACTTATCCGATGGATACTTCTTCTCCAAGAATTCGATACGGAAATAAAAGATAAGAAAGGAGTAGACAACGGTGTCGCAGATCATCTTTCCCGGATAAGGGTAGACGACGAAGTCCCTATTAATGATTTCTTCCCGACTGAAAATATGTGCTTCACAGATGCATCACTTATCGGTCAAATACAACTCTCATCCAAAGTTGCATCAGCCGTTGATACTGAAGATGTTGACTTCGGAGATCAAATGTCGATCGATGATCAATCCACTGAATCGATCGATATTTGCGACACTATGTCGATCGACGGAGATGACGATATCGATTTACGAAATGTCGTATTTAAGATCACCATCGATACGACCGCTACTGTGGCATGCCAAGAAATCTCAAGTAAACATGATATCTCTCAGGATGGGGATATTACACACGAAACGCACACTGTGGAAAAGCGATTTAGCGAAAGACCTTGGTAGGCTGATATAGTGAACTATCTCGCCGCAGACGTCGAACCTGAAGAACTTAAAAACTACGACAGGAAGAAGTTCTTCAGAGAAGTAAGGAGATACCATTGGGACGAACCTTACCTTTACAAACAATGTGCAGACGGCATATTTTGACCATGCGTAGCTGAAACCGAGATTTCAGATATCATTTATCACTGCCATGGATCCGAATACGCTGGGCATTTTGCAACCTTTAAAACGGTTTCAAAAATTCTCCAAGCTGGATTTTGGTGGCCTACCATGTTCCACGACGTTCATGTCTTTATCGTCAAATGCGACAGATGCCAACGTCGAGGAAAAATCAGCAAAAGACACGAAATGGAACAAAAATTCATTCTTGAAGTAGACTTCATGGGTCCTTTCCCTACTTCTTACGGAAACAGATACATTCTGGTTGCTGTCGATTATGTTTCCAAATGGGTTGAAGCAGTAGCTTCACCAACAAATGATGCTTCTGTTGTTATCAAACTTTTCAAGAGCATCATATTTCCAAGATTTGGAGTTCCTTGAATAGTTATAAGCGATGGTGGAACTCACTTCATCAACAAAATTTTTGAGAATCTACTCAAAAAGAACGGAGTTCAACATAGAGTAGCAACATCCTACCATCCGCAGACAAGTGGACAAGTCGAATTTTCCAACAGACAAATAAAAGAAATTTTAGAAAAAACTGTTGGAGCCACAAGGAAGGATTGGTCTAGGAAATGAGATAATGCACTCTGGGCTTATCGTACCGCATTTAAAACTCCGCTAGGAACAACTCCATTTCATCTACTCTACGGTAAGTCTTGCCATTTACCAGTCGAGTTAGAGCACAAAGCAGCCTGGGCTACTAAATTGTTAAATTTTGACATAAAAACGGCTGCAGAAAGGAGACTCATCCAGCTTAATGAACTGGATGAAATAAAGCATCAGGCCTATGAGAACTCCAAGTTATATAAAGAGCGAACAAAAGCTTATCATGAAAAAAAGATCATTTCTCGACATTTCGTCCCAAATGATCAAGTTCTTTTATATAACTCTCGTTTGATTTTATTTCCCGTAAAACTTCGATCTCGTTGGTCTGGCCCTTTCACTGTCACAGCGGTCCAACCAAATGGAGCCGTTACACTTATCAATGAGAAAGGAGAAGAATTCATGGTAAATGGCCAACGAGTAAAACATTATTGGGTTAAGCCCCTAAATATTAAACCCCTAAAGTTAGGCCCGCCTAACTACGGTTAGGGCTAGCCGTTGAAAGTCAAGCTAAATGACTCAAAATAAGCGCTGTGGGAGGCAACCCACAATTAGGATTTAAATTTTTTTTTCATTAAAACCTTTAGTCATCATTAATTAATTATTTAGATTTTTAGCAAAACTAGTAAAACATAGTACAATACTTAGGGCATATCGATCGACACAGACGCGTCTGCATCGATCGATACAGACATATCGAGGGCGAACCCCCTTTTAAGTCGATACACGCCGTTTCATCTCCACAATCGCAAAACCCACTCCCGAAATCAAAAAAACCCCTTTTCTCTCTCGATTCTTGACGGAATCACGCCGTTTTTTGCCTCGATCAACTCGAAATTCTCTTCTAACCTCGATTTAGTCTTTCATTCCACAAGCCTTCAAGGTATAATCTCTTGATTTTTGTATTTCAAAGAGAACATAGTTCAAAACAACCCTTGAATAGAAAATCAGTAGATGAGTTCGTTTTTGGTTGATTAGGGTTGCTAGAATTGTTAGAATAGAGGTTTATAAGTGTTAGAACTAAGAATTATGCTATGAAATTGTGATTTGGATTGCTGAGATTTTTGCAGGTTTCGACATCGATATCGATCAAGATCAGTCATACCTTGTCGATCGATACGAAAGTCGGGTCGGAATCAACAGAAGACGAAATCAATCGATATACCGCAGTTTATATCGATCGACAAGACCAATGAAATCGATCGATACACATCAGTGTATATAGATCGATATGAACAATCTGCTAACACCCCCATTTTCTTTCTTTTTGCAGATGGCACCTAGCGAATCACGAAAAGAGAGGAGAACAAAGAGGCGACTCGACAGACCTGGAGCCTCCAGGCCAAACCTATCACCCTCTTCATCTTCCTCGGGACGAGAGGATGAGCGCGACCCGTGGCCACGTGAGGATGGCAAGCCCGTTCCAATCTACCGGGATATAACCAACCCCCGGGACATGGCCAAGAGCACCGAGTGCCTCCACCGTCCACTGAGCGATGAGTGGGACACCTTCGACAGCCTAATCTACAACGCTTGGCTCAATGTGAAGATCGCGCCGACACGTTTCATCGACCCTGACACTATCCGATGTTTAGGGATCGATGGTGACCTTGAGGAGATGCTTGTTCAGCTCGGATTTGGGACCATGGGCGCCGGGTCCTACGACCTCTACCCTTCACTAGTCCGGCAGTTCATGGCCACTGTCCGTTTTGAGTACAGGAACCCGCCATCGAGTGTCGCTTGTGATGGGGTCCTATCTTCCTTTGCTAGGGGCGTCCGGTACTACGTCTCTGTGGGAACCGAAATTCACACCTGTCGATTTCCGTTAAATAAGGAAACTTAGGAAAACCCTAATTTTCCAGAGTAACCGGATCTCTGCGAAAGCCAACGACAAGTAACCAAGAACGCGATTAATATGAATAAATTGAAAGATATATAAAGAAAAACGAGATTGAGAGGAAGAAGGATTCTTATTCCGAATTCGCGTAAGAACGATTACAACGAGATTTGCCTTAGCTGCGTGAGCCGTCGGCGAAATTCCTAGTTCTAACAATCTAAGACTAAAACCCTAGTTGAGACGCAGCTCGATAACGAAAACGGAAAATTTCCTAAATGCTAATTTTGGTGGTGAGAGCTCTGAAAATCGTGTCCCTTGCTTCTGCCCTAGACCTCTTACTTATGTACTCCTCGCCTTGGCCATTCGGTCTTTCCATTTCGCCCGGATTTGAGTATATCGGGAATCTTCCATTTTTCTCGGTCCTTCCTTTTCTTCTGCGGAAATCTTCTATTTTTCTTCAAACCTACCTTTTATCTTCAAGTTTGACATTTATCTTCTTTCTGCGAGTAAATCACCAAAACGTCATCGTATCTTCGGGTTGGACTTCGTTTAAAGTCGCGAGTGGCTTTTATCGCGTTTTATGACTTTCCGAGCCGTTTTGCGATAAATCCGTTTTACGACTTTAGATGAGATCGTTTCCTGATACGATGCCGTTTTTAGATAAGTTTCTCGAGTTAATCGTAAAGCTAAGCAATGTTTGATGTTTCGATTAATCGTTGCCGTTTTCTATGATTTACTCGGGGTTTTATTAAAAACGCGTTTTCTACGATTTTTACGAAAAATCTTGAATAAATCGTATAGTTTAGGCAATATTCGGTGTTTCGTTTAACCGTTGCCGTTCTATACGATTTCCTCGAGTTCTTTTCTAGAAAACAAAGTTTTACGGTTTTTATCGTAAAACTCGAACGATAGGACGGATCGAGACGAAACAGGAGACATTTCGACCGTGATTCGGAATACGATCGTGTCGAAGGACGTATGCCTTGAATCAAGGATGTGGGAGATCGAGGCTCGGGATGGTCGGCTCGAGCTAGTTCAGCTTGGTCAGGTCGCCATATAGCGAACTAGGCGAAAAGAACCAGTGGGGCAAAGTCAGTAGTTCGTCCAACGGCGAACTAAGCCGGCTGGCTTAGTTCGCCGGTGGGCGAACTAGTCGGGACGAGACTAGTTCGCCCATAGGCGAACTAAGCCAAGCTGGCTTAGTTCGCCGGTGGGCGAACTAGTCAAGTGGGACTAGTTCGCCCACCGGCGAACTAGTCAAGGGTCTCCTAGTTCGCGTTTTACGGCTGTTTCAGTTTTTCGCGGTTTAGTAAAACGATTCTCGAGTTTTATAAAACGATCTTCGAGTTTTATAAAATGATTCTTCGAGTTTTATAAAATGATTCTTCGAGTTTTATAAAGCGATTCTTCGAGTTTTATAAAATGATTCTCGAGTTTTATAAAATGATTCTTTGAGTTTTATAAAACGATTCTCGGGTTTTGTAAAACGATCTTCGAGTTTTATAAAACGATTCTTCGAGTTTTATAAAACGATTCTCGAGTTTTATAAAACTGCTTCTCGAGTTTTATAAAACGATCTTCGAGTTTTCTAATACGACCTTCGAGTTTTATAAAACGGCTTCTCGAGTTTTATAACACGATCCTCGAGTTTTATAAAACGATCTTCGAGTTTTATAAAACGGCTTCTCGAGTTTTATAAAATGATCCTCGAGTTTTATAAAACGATTCTCGAGTTTTATAAAACGATTCTTCGAGATTTATAAAACTATTCTCGAGTTTTATAAAACGATTCTTCAAGTTTTATAAAACGATTCTCGAGTTTTATAAAACGATCCTCGAGTTTTATAAAACGATTCTCGAGTTTTATAAAACGATCCTCGGGCTTTATAAAACGATTCTTGAGTTTTATAAAATGATCCTTGAGTTTTATAAAACGATCCTCGAGTTTTATAAAACGGTTCTTTGGGTTTTATAAAACGATTCCTTTTATATTTCTGCGGAGAGTTTCGGCCGTTGATTCCGTCGTACTGATTTTGACCCCAACAGTCTCTGTCCCCAATCTCTGCACGATTTACGGCTTTGAGCACTCCTCAGCCACGCGCAGCAACTTCTCCGCCTTCCCGACCGTTAAGGAGTTCTGGGAGATCTTTGGTACAGGTGTCTGGAGCTCAACCTCGGTGATTCAGACCGACATCTGCCACCCCACCATCCGGTACTTCATGAGGATACTTGCCTCCACTTTGCTTTGCAAGATGGAGCCCAACAAGGTGAGGATCCATGAGCTCACACTTCTCTACCATGCGCTCGACTGGCTGGTAGACCTGACCTTCCTGGACCCGGGACGCGACCTGACCACACCTAACCTGGGAGCTGTCTTCGCTGAGCATCTAGTCAGCTTGAAGACAAAGCCCTTCTCCGGTACATCCGCGAAGAAGAAGACAGTAGGTAGCCTCCTCACACCGATCTTCCAGCACCTTTGGATCCGCTTGGACGAGGGCAGCGCCGACACTTCCCGTGCTTTCCTGGACGCAGCTCATCTGCGTAACAGCGGTTGGTTGGATAGGGAACTTATCTGAACTTACAGGACTGCCGATGGTACACGCAGGTTTCCTCTGCCTCACCGCGAGACGACGGACTTCGCGAGCGACATCGACATGCTTCGGTTTCAGCCAGACGCGCGCATGGTCCACAACCCATCAGCAGCACGCCGCCGAGACACAGGAGTCTGCCGCGCCGGTACCTCTCGTGCTACACCAGCACCACCCCTCACCCAGTTCCCAGATCTTTCGGGGATGGAGACAGGTGATGAGAGGGTCTTCAGGAGAGGAGTCTTGGACGCTCTTCAGGCTATCTGGTCCCGTGTCTCGAGATGCCGTTGTTCGAGCAGAGCGAGTACCTCAGCCAACGACCCATCCGCACCAGGTCCATCACAGCAGCAGCGTCAGGACGATGGAGATGAGGGCAGTGACGACTGATTCACTTGCCCGTTTCTATCCCTTATCTTGTACTCTTATGTTTTTATTTTTATTTTCAGACTTGTAGGATTTATATTCGTACTCTTTTATCTATGCCTGCTATTATTTACTATCTAACTATTTGCGTGTTGAGAATGTCTAACAGAGCTAACATAGATACATAACTCATAGATGATGAGTTCGATGGACTGACATCAAATAGGTGATGGCGTTTCATATCGATCGATGAACACTGCTTCATATCGATCGATATTGCTAACTTTCATCGGTCGATTTCTTAGTTGACATATCGATCGATATGTTACGAGTAGAGGTACGGTTTTTTCCTGCTAACATGACTATATTTTGCTACATTAAATTTTATTCTTCCTCTTAGAAAAAATAACACTGGGGACAGTGTTGTTTAAGTCTGGGGGGTATCTACTAACATTTTTTTTATCTCATTTTTCATTCCCCTATTTCAAAAAAAAATGTGTTTCTCTAAGAAGGGAACAATGATTATATTAATTCAAACTTGTTACCTAACCACTTCTTAGCACCACTTTTAGATTTGTCAATTACAGAGGGTACTAAAGATGCTAAAGCGGATCACCTGTCAGCTATGACTACACCAAAGCCGATTTCCAACCTAACCTGACATATGTTGCTTGTCTTGTGGCTTGGTATACACTGGATCGGATTCCACCTTCAGATCTGAAAGGTAAAAGTCTTGGAGATTTTGGTTTCCTTCTCTCCTTCCTTTGGCATCCCAAAAACAAAATAAAAGATTGAGATGATTTCCTGAGAGGCAGAGGGAGAGGTACATTACCCATGACCCCACTATTCTAATTCAAAGGAATGATCACACATTGTGGAAGCGAGGGAGAGGCAAATTGCGTATGACCCCACTATTCGCCTACACATTAGTTGTTCATTGGGATTGATAAAAAAAAAAGAAAAGAAGAAAAATATGGGATTCAGAGAAGGAAGATATAGCGAGAAAAGAAACCATAATAAGACTGTCTGTTTACTCAGACATCTGCTGGGGAGAATCCATATGTCCTTTGATCGATACTCCCAAGGTAAAGCCTGCACTTTTAAATTATGCACAAATGAAATCGGCAGAGGAGATAGTCAAACAGGATCATTAAGTTGTTGGCTAGTTGAATCAGGTTGCTAAGGTAGGATATGGTATGATGTACTTCAGAGATTGATAGGTATATGAAGTGGCTTGCAATAAGTAAAGAGGTGATGGTTCTAAGTTTAGAATTGTAGGAGTTTCCGCCTTTCAAACCTTTTCTAGACCAATGTTCTATTATTTGCTTGAGGACAAGCAAAAGGATAAGTCTGGGGGAGTCAATATATCATGGATTTTACCCACTTTCAACCATGATTTATATATGTTTTTGGAAACAAAAGGATGCTTCTAGTGTCTTTTTAGAGCTTTTACAGGTTCAGCTACTCATTGGTGTAAACTAGCCATTATGGAGCTAAAATGGAGATTTTATGAAGAAATGAGCAAAACGATGTTGAAGGTATCGACCGACGCACGTTAGGCACCATCGACCGATGAAGGATTACAAATATCGATCGATTGAAGCCATTCACCATCGATCGATACAGAAGTTCTCCAAACGATTAAATAAAGATTAGAAGCCCTAATTGCTTCACAAGAGTTTTAATAATTACATTTTAAGTCCCTGGCCGCCTGTTAGGCTATATTAAGAGGGTTTTGTACTAGTTTAGAGGCAGACTTCTTTAGAGACTTTTTTAGACCTAATTTGGAGAGAAACATCTTGCTTTTTGAGAAGAGCTTAGGAGTGGAGAAAGAGATCTGAAACTGCAAATCCAGAGAAGATCTTGAACTCTCTTGCTTTACTTATTCCTTTACTGTTTCTCTTACTATTATCATTTATAAAGCATTATTCAGACCATTATGACTTTGTCTCTCATAAATATGTTTGAGTAGTCTCTCTTGTTAGATTTAGTTTTCTCATTAAGGTTGACTCATGCATTGAAATGAACCACTGTTAGGGTGTTTAAAATATAGTTCTTCATCTAGTCATTCTTAATTGCTAATCTTAAGGATTGATCACCCTTATCCCTGATATTAGGATTAATATGGACAAGTGAGAACTTGGCATATCCCTGAAATCTAAATTAGTTTATTCTTAATGAACACTAGATGTATAGATTCAAACCCGTACTATAGCTCGCTGGAAGCGATATCGATCGACGGGATAATCATCCTATCGACCGATATAGCGGAAAAGTTATCGATCGATATTTCGACGGAAAATTGATCAATACTGTGTTATGGTCATCGAACGACAGTTCTTGATCTGAGATCCAGTAGAAGTTAATCTTTTAGATTAAAACCTTAAAATTTGAATCCAGAACTATGAATAATAAAAACCCTAGAATAACTTGCATGTTGTCATACCTGAGAAAATACCTAAGTCTAGATACCTTTCTTTCCTCTTAACAAACCAATCAATTGTGGGAACCAAGATTCACACTTGTCGATTTCCGTTAAATAAGGAAACTTAGGAAAACCCTAATTTTCCAGAGGAACCGGATCTCTGCGAAAGCCAATGACAAGTAACCAAATAAATGCGGGAAAATACGAAAAACGTAATAAAACGAATTTAAAGGCTTTGTCCGCAGGGCCGTCAGCGAGTTATGAACATAAAAACCTTAAACCTAATCGAGTCGCAGCTCGATAACAAAAGACGGAAAAAGATAAGAAAAAGGATTTGAATGATTTTGGACTGAACCTTATGAAAGGCTGCCTATGTACCCCTTTCTAGGATCAAGTCGAACGTAGTTCAGTTGATTGAGCTGGACAAGAGATCGAACTGCCTGGGCGAGTTCGTCTAGTGATTGAGCGCCAGTCGCAGAAACCGAACTTGTCGAGAAAAAGCCTAAGTTTCTAAGTGCGGAAAATTCTAAGTCTAGAAAAATTGTAAAAGTCTCAGATGAGAGCTCTGAAAATCGTCCCTTTGCTTCTGCCCTATGCCTCTTGCTTATATACTCCCTTCCTAGGCGGTTTAGTCTTTCCGTTTCGCCCAGATTCGAGTTTAATGAGAATCTTCCATTTATATCGATCTTTCCTTTTTTCCCGCGGAAATCTTCTATTTATCCTCAAACTTGACTTTTATCTTCAAGTTTGACATTTATCTTCTTTCTGCGAGTAAATCGCCAAAACGTTGTCGTATCTTCGGGTTGGACTTCGTTTAAAGTCGCGAGTGGCTTTTATCGCGTTTTATGACTTTCCGAGCCGTTTTGCAATAAATTCGTTTTACGACTTTAGACGAGATCGTTTCCTGATACGATGCCGTTTTTAGATAATTTTCTCGAATTAATCGTAAAGCTAAGCAATGTTTCGATTAATCGTTTCCGTTTTCTACGATTTACTCGGGGTTTTATTAAAAACGCGTTTTGTACGATTCTTACGAAAAATCTCGAATAAATCGTATAGTTTAGGTAATATTCGGTGTTGCTTTTAACTGTTGCCGTTTTCTACGATTTCCTCAAGTTCTTTTCGAGAAAAAAAAGTTTTACGGTTTTTATCGTAAAACTCGAACGATAGGACGGATAGAGACGAAAGGGGAGACATTTCGACCGTGATTCGGAATACGATCGTGTCGAAGGACGTATGCCTTAAATCAAGGATGTGGGAGATCGAGGCTCGGGATGGTCGGCTCGACGTACGGCGAGCTAGTTCAGCTTGGCCAGGTCGCCATATGGCGAACTAGGCGAAAAGAACCAGTGGGGAAAAGTCAGTAGTTCGCCGGTGGGCGAACTAAGCTGGCTGGCTTAGTTCGCCGGTGGGCGAACTAAGCTGGCTGGCTTAGTTCGCCGGTGGGCGAACTAGTTGCGACTAGTTCGCGTTTTACGGCTGTTTCGGTTTTTCGCGGTTTCGTAAATTGATTCTCGAGTTTTATAAAACTGATTCTCGAGTTTTATTAAACGATCTTCGAGTTTTATAAAATGATCTTCGAGTTTTATAAACGGCTTCTCGAGTTTTATAAAACGATCCTCGAGTTTTATAAAACGATCTTCGAGTTTTATAAAACGGCTTCTCGAGTTTTATAAAATGATCTTCGAGTTTTATAAAACGATTCTCGAGTTTTATAAAACGATTCTTCAAGTTTTATAAAACGATTCTCGAGTTTATAAAACGATTCTCGAGTTTTATAAAACGATTCTTCGAGTTTTATAAATCGATTCCCGAGTTTTATAAAATGATCCTCGAGTTTTATAAAACGATTCTCGAGTTTTATAAAACGATCCTCAGGTTTTATAAAACGATTCTCGAGTTTTATAAAATGATCCTTGAGTTTTATAAAATGATCCTCGAGTTTTATAAAACGATTCTTTGGGTTTTATAAAACGATTCCTTTTATATTTCTGCGGGGAGTTTCGGCCGTTGATTCCGTCGTACCGATTTTGACCCCAACAGTTAGCCCCCCAGCTTTTAAGAATCTTGAGCCTTAAGCGTAAGGTTCTTGCGAGTGGTTAACCATTTTTAGTTAAGTTAGGCGGAATTAATGGTCAGAAAGGTCCGTTGAAAGTGATCTTTCCACTTTCCAGGGAGCGGAAAGCGTTTAAAATTAGGGCTGCACCTTGTGAAGGCTGCCTACGTACCCTTTTGAGGGGATCAAGCCTTTCGTAGTTCGTTTCGGAATTAAGGTGCGTATGACCTGTTTCCTAGCAAGACCTTTACGGTCTAGTTATATGTCGTGTATGAATTATCGAGCATATTGATGTCGACGGCATCCGGACCTTTGCCGGCCTTGAGACTAGCCTCGTAGGCCGTTTGGTCTGGCCGAGCGTGGCCGTTCTCTGAGTCTCTGCCACTTTTGCGGCTTTATTAAAAATTGGTTTGCGTTTTTTAAGAGCGCGTTTTTATTCGTATGAATGTAGCAGGAAGAATATGAGTTGATATTGAGGGAGGTCCGCGAGTTGTCGTCTCGCATTCCTTTTTCCCTTAGTGTATCGCCTTGTTCGTTTGCCCGTTTTAGGATGTTTAGTAAATCGAGTGAGCGTTTAGATATAGACGAAGAGACATGCCTTTAGGATCTCGATTCATGCCTTGAGACGTTAGTGACCAGTGTGCTGGGTTTAGGGCAAGACCTAAGTTTACTTTCGGATTGAGGCTATGCGATGATTAGTCGGCTTTCGTTTTGCCTGTTGCGATTTTAACCTGATTCCATACCGATTTAGAATCCGCGATAGGTTCTCGGCTTATATGATTCGTCTGGTTGGAACCGAGCATCTCACCGGGAACAATTTCTAAGTTGCCCGGAAGTGCGGACCAAAAGTTTGGATTTCTTTTATAGCGCTATTACCCTTGTGTCGGGTGTTCGAGAGCTATCTCTGCGAGATAACTTAAGTTTGTTTAGGACTGTTGCGAGTTTGTTGTGATCAGCACCAAACTTTTTAGGCGATAAATGTTTACGTTGTGTTGGCCTTCGCGAAGGATACGTACCTTAAGAAGTTTTGCGTAATTTTATAGTCGCGGACGGACTGTTAGGTCTTCCAAGAAAATGACTTTATCGAGGAAGGTATTTATGTCAAAAAACTAATCTCCGGGCGTCTGCGACGTCTCGCAGTGCCGAAAGTTGGTTTTTTATTTTAGATGCCACGTTTCGTGTTCGGAACGTTTGCGGGCTCGAAGATGTTGCGCGGTGTTGCGAGGGTTTTGTTTTAACCCTGCTTTGCAGGAACACTTTGGTTCGTTTGCGGATATTCGCAATTAAAACTTACATTCCTGTTTGGATGTTAGGTAGTTTTATGATTTGTGCCAGAGCAATTAGGACCGAGAGTTCGTTTAAGTTGTTTCCCCGAACGAAGCGTTTTTCGTTACTGTGCTTTGTGAAGTGTTGACCTTCCGAGATTCGTACGGCTTTAGGAGCTCTGGTACGAGTGTTTTCTTATACGTCGGATTTTGTAGGCAACTTGCTTCGGGAATAGAGTGAATCGCGAGAATACAGAACTTAGCCGATTTTCGACAAGTTTGCATTATCCGGTGAACGTATTGGCTAGCGTGAAGGTTGTGTTAAGCCGCACAGCCAAGGTCGTATTTGGTAGAGGATTAGACCGCGACACTTTCGTGCAATCGAAAAGGTCGAGTCGGTTTGTAAACCTGGCATTGAAGTGAAGCGCGATCGGACAATAGCCAAGTAGCCTTTGTCGAGCTTGATATGCCAAGTATGCCCGTGTTTATAGAAAACGTTTTTCCGTTGTAGGTTTGATTTATACGGTGAAAGTTTCGTATAAACTTTCCTTTGTATGGAAGTTGTTTTTTTTTTTTTTTACTCGAGGGAGACAGATCCTAAGAAGCTCGATGCAGAGCCCGTGCGGAATCGTTTGCGGGGCGGTCTCATTCTCGGATGTAATCGGGAGGAATGAGAGCGGATGCTCGTGAACCAAAGGGCTAAAGAGTGAGATCTTTCAGATCGTGTCGCGAGGAGGAAAAGTTTAGATTGGTCGCTCAGTATCGGATCGTATAGCTTGGTTTTCGCTATAAGGAAAGTACTTTTTGCAAAACCTGTTACGTTTACTTTGAAAGTTACTTCGTTATGACATGATCCTGACTATACGAAGGATTTCTCGCGAAAGCAACGGGCGATGACTTTAGTAAATTGGCACGACGCATTGGGTTAACAATGTTTCCGCAGAATTTTCGAGAAACCTTTCCGCTTAGTTTTTGATTTTTCGGTGATGGTTTTTTCGGAGTCACTCGCGGAGTTTTACCAAAAATTATTTCACCGAGATTTAGTCGCGAAATGTTTTAGCGGGTTTCTCGGACGGAATGAATCACATGATCAGCAATAGGATCAGTCAGCGAGAAGGGAGGACGTGTTCTCTATTGCTGCTTTGTGTTCTCGATTTTTCTTTCGCCGCAAATGTTCTTGACATTATTCCGTGACTCACTTGGTTTGACGGAAAATGGGATCAATGCTTTGATGCCTAAAGATTTCGATTCTTATACTTGTTTTATCAAGTTGGAGAAGATCTTTATGACTTCGGCAAATAATCGAGTTTCGCTCTGAAGTTTCGCAGAGATTTTCTAACCGCATGATTGCGACGAGATATGCTGTATACTACTCGAGATTATTTCCCAGACGGTTTGGATCAGTCTTTAGCGCTTAGACGGTTTTTAGATTGTCGTTTGCTTTTGGGATGATTTCGACGAGGCGTTGCATCGTCCGAATATTTTTCTGCCTATTTTAGAAAGCGTTTTCTTGATGCGAGGAAAAATGTTCGGCGAAAGAAGAAAGACGAGTTTCTTTTGAAGGATTGGGATGATCAACAATCCGAGTCGATTAAAGACCATGGTGGATCGGAGATAATTTGGAGTATGTCTGATTTACGAAAAATTCTAGGAGCGAGTCGGTTTTAAGAAAACGTCAGCGTCTCTAGCTCCCTCTTTCTTTTAGGAAATGAGTACGTTTGAATGCGTGGCGATCGTTTCTCAGTTGTACGAGAGATTGGATCGGTTTGCGAGTTATGCCTGAATGGTTAGAAAACAACAAATCGAGATAGACAAAAATTGCTTACGACTTAGCATGCTAGACTATTCTCTAAATTCTAAGTTCTCTAGGTTTCACGGCAGTTTACAAGACGTTTTCGTTTCTTACCTACGAGAAATTAGAAGTCTAATAAAATTTTCAAATCGGACATACCTTTGCTTCATCGATGATTTGGGATCGTCTATTCTTCGTTCTTCGTCTTTTGACTTACTGGTCTTCGACGAATTGTCGGCAAGAGTATCGGAGCGGGGAGAAGACTTAACCATCGGAGCTCATGTTCTTATTTCTTCGTACTGCTGGTTTTATTTGACCGACTAGGTGCGCTTTGTATATCGAAAAAATCAATCACGTGTTCATGATTGGATGTTTTCGACTTAGCGTGGCAGAGTTTCGTAAAACCGGATTGGGTTTAGAGAGTTCAGATTTCTCGTATAGTTTAGGCAACTTTGGTGTTAAGTCAACCGTTGCCGTTTTAGACGACTGATTCAAACTTATACGAAGAAACAAGTCTTTGCGGTTTTATCGTAAAATCCCGATGGAAATTTCGATTGAGACGAAACGAGATTCAGCGCGATCAAGACTCGAGAGAGAAACTTGAGGATTGGTTCAGCTCGACGTAGGGCAAATTGGGTGAACCCTTTCAGCTCGCTGTGTGGCGATCCGGATGGTAAGAACCCTTGAGGCAAAGTCAGCGTCTCTCGGGCAAGCTAGGCGCTTGGTTCAGTTCACCGTATGGCGAGCTAGCTAGCTCTACGTTCGGTGAGATAGGACGCTTGGCGTGGGTGATCTCGATTCGTTCAGTTGACTTGTTTTCGTCGTAGAATCTCAACAGAAAGTCCGATTGAGACGAAACGAAAAGCGTCTCGATCAAGATTCGAGATGGAAATGTTTCGATCCGTCGAGCTTGTCCGACTTGCCTAATGGTGAGTCGGCGAGCACAGTCCCGATTCATCAAGCTCTCTTGTTTTCGTTGTGAAATCTCAACGGAAACTTTGATTGAGATGAAACGAAAAGCAGTGCGATTATTGTTTAGAGTACGATCAGGTTCACCATAGCTATAAGTTGGATTGTGCGGACTCACTGGTTGGATAGCTATAACCAGTACCTCTAGGACGAGGTGGAAAGCCGGTCAGCTCGCAAAGATGGCGAGCTAGGTTGCTTGGCCAACTCACCGTCTTTTCGGCTGGATAGTATTGCCCGATTCTGCGAGTAGCCTACGGTTCTTACGCGAGTAACCTAGGATTTTGTCGCGAATAACCTAGGGTTTTTCCGCGAGTAACCTAGGGCTTTCTCTGCGAGTAACCTAGGGCTTTCTCCGCGAGTAACCTAGGGTTTTGCCGCGAATAACCTACGGTTTTTCCGCGAGTTACCTAAGGATTTTTCCGCGAACAGCCTAGGGTTTATTTCGCGAGTAACTAACGGTTTGTTCCGCGGTTGCTGGGAGAGCAAGTTTTATTTTTCCGAAAGGTTCTCGGAAAACGTCTTTTGCTTAACGCTTGATATTTTTCCAACTCAGAAATAAGAAAAACACTATGGGGTTTGATATATTTTATCGTTTACCTTAGTGATCTGAGATAGAAATCGCGAGCTTGTTTTGTTTCTCTTCCCGTGGCGAAGAGTCGCGATTAGGTTTTCGATTTTGTTGAGTACTACAGCGTTTGCGTGAGCGTTGGCCGTACGAGTAGTCGCTGCTGGAGTTGTTTTACCAGCGTCTTTTTGCGAGTTGCGAATTTGTCTTTCATACATCT
The DNA here is from genome assembly GCA_932364175.1 of Eruca vesicaria subsp. sativa. NCBI lineage: Eukaryota > Viridiplantae > Streptophyta > Magnoliopsida > Brassicales > Brassicaceae > Eruca > Eruca vesicaria. Next base: position 5,992 of record CAKOAT010123599.1, on the reverse strand, counting down.
AGACATCATTTTGGTCAAGCGTTTGGTGGCTATGAGTAAGAGTAATCCGACCCCCCCCCCCCTCCTTCTAGCGCCAAACTGTGGGAACCGAGATTCACACTTGTCGATTTCCGTTAAATAAGGAAACTTAGGAAAACCCTAATTTTCCAGAGGAACCGGATCTCTGCAAAAGCCAACGACAAGTAACCAAATAAATGCGGGAAAATACAAAAAACGTAATAAAACGAATTTAAAGAAAAAGTAGATCTTATTTCGATTTCGCGTAAAAGCGTTGCGATGTTACAAGGGTTTACAAAGGCTTTGGCCGCAGGGGCGTCAGCGAGTTATGAACATAAAAACCTTAAACCTAATCGAGTCGCAGCTCGATAACAAAATACGGAAAAAGATAAGAAAAAAGATTTGAATGATTTTGGACTGAACCTTATGAAAGGCTGCCTACGTACCCCTTTCGAGGATCAAGTCGAACGTAGTTCAGTTGATTGAGCTGGACAAGAGATCGAACTGCCTGGGTGAGTTCGTCTAGTGATTGAGCGCCAGTCGTAGAAACCAAACTTGTCGAGAAAAAGCCTAAGTTTCTAAGTGCGGAAAATTCTAAGTCTAGAAAAATTGTAAAAGTCTCAGATGAGAGCTCTGAAAATCGTCCCTTTGCTTCTTCCCTATGCCTCTTGCTTATATACTCCCTTCCTAGGCGGTTTAGTGTTTCCGTTTCGCCCAGATTCGAGTTTAATGAGAATCTTCCATTTATCTCGATCTTTCCTTTTTTTCCCGCGGAAATCTTCTATTTATCCTCAAACTTGACTTTTATCTTCAAGTTTGACATTTATCTTCTTTCTGCGAGTAAATCGCCAAAACGTCGTCGTATCTTCGGGTTGGACTTCGTTTAAAGTCGCGAGTGGCTTTTATCGCGTTTTATGACTTTCCGAGCCGTTTTGCGATAAATCCGTTTTACGAATTTAGACGAGATCGTTTCCTGATTTGATGCCGTTTTTAGATAAGTTTCTCGAGTTAATCGTAAAGCTAAGCAATGTTTGATGTTTCGATTAATCGTTGACATTTTCTACGATTTACTCGGGGTTTTATTAAAAACGCGTTTTGTACGATTTTTACGAAAAATCTCGAATAAATCGTATAGTTTAGGCAATATTCGGTGTTTCGTTTTACTGTTGCTGTTTTATACAATTTCCTCGAGTTCTTTTCGAGAAAACAAAGTTTCACGGTTTTTATCGTAAAACTCGAACGATAGGACGGATTGAGACAAAACGGGAGACATTTTGACCGTGATTCGGAATACGATCGTGTCGAAGGACGTATGCCTTGAATCAAGGATGTGGGAGATCGAGGCTCGGGATGGTCGGCTCGACGTACGGCGAGCTAGTTCAGCTTGGCCAGGTCGCCATATGGCGAACTAGGCGAAAAGAACCAGTGGGGCAAAGTCAGTAGTTCGCCCAACGGCGAACTAAGCCGGGCGAACTAGTCGGGAGGAGACTAGTTCGCCCACAGGTGAACTAAGCCAAGCATGCTTAGTTCGCCGGTGGGCGAACTAGTCAAGGGTCTCCTAGTTCGCCGGTGGGCGAACTAGTTGCGACTAGTTCGCGTTTTACGGCTGTTTCGGTTTTTCGCGGTTTCGTAAAACGATTCTCAAGTTTTATAAACTGCTTCTCGAGTTTTATAAAACGATCTTCGAGTTTTATAAATCGATCTTCGAGTTTTATAAAACGGCTTCTCGAGTTTTATAAAACGATCCTCGAGTTTTTAAAACGATCTTCGAGTTTTATAAAACGGCTTCTCGAGTTTTATAAAATGATCTTCGAGTTTTATAAAACGATTCTCGAGTTTTATAAAACGATTCTTCGAGTTTTATAAAACGATTCTCGAGTTTTATAAAACGATTCTACGAGTTTTATAAAACGATTCCTGAGTTTTATACAACGATCCTCGAGTTTTATAAAACGATCCTTGGGTTTTATAAAACGATTCTCGAGTTTTATAAAATGATCCTTGAGTTTTATAAAATGATCCTCGAGTTTTATAAAATGATTCTTTGGGTTTTATAAAACGATTCCTTTTATATTTCTGCGGGGAGTTTCGGCCGTTGATTCCGTCGTACCGATTTTGACCCCAACATCAATCAAACTAGCAATTACTTGCTAATCTTTTAAGTTACTGTTTAAAACCTTGCTGTCTAGTTTTATTTCAAAAACTGAATAATCTGTTGTGTAATTCTAGAGTCTCTGTGGATTCGATCCCTAAGTACTACAATTGAACCTCTTTTGATGTGAGTAATTCACTCCTTAGGGTAATTTGAGTGATATCATAGACCTAGGACTGCAATTCCTGTTGGAATAGCTGTTGTTTTGAATGCTGGAGTGGAGCGATACCAATCGATTGGAGACTACGGTTATACACCAATAGGTCTGCGGTCCGCCCACCAGCGATTCAGAGGAAAGACTTTGAACTGAAACCAAAATATTTATCTCTAGTAGGTAAATACCCCTTTCATAGTCTTCCTCATGAAAACCCAATACCATATCGAAGCACTTGAAGACTTTGTGTCTAACATCAAGATGCAGGGAGTCTCTGAAGACTACATATTCTGCAAGCTCTTCCCGCATTCTCTTGCTGGAGATGCGACCTACTGGCTGAAACAACTACAGCCAGGCTCTCTAACTTGTTGGAGTGATATCAAAAGTGCCTTCCTAAACAACTTCTTCGATGATGCACGAACCGAAAAAATTAGGAATATGATCTATAATTTCTCTCAAGGCACCTCTGAAGCTTTTAAAGCTTCTTGGGTAAGATTCAAAGCTTACCAGCGAGATTTCCCACACCATGGTTTTTCCGAGATTCAGTTACTTAATATTTTCTTTAGAGGTCTCGATTGGACATACCAAGCGACTTTGGACGCTGCGAGTCAAGGGAACTTCAAAACCAGGACCCCTGAAGAAGCTAGAAGGCTCATTGAAAATGTGGCGTCTAGTACTAGTGCCAAGAAGACTGATCCTAAGAGGAAGAAGACGGCTAGGATCTCGAATATAGATCGGATATCGAAGAGGATCATGTAAACCTCATCGACGAGACTATCTTTCTCAAACAAACCTTGCTGATCAGCAAAGAAACATGAGCTTCACAGAAATCTACAAGGCAGACACTACAAGAAATTTGAGTATTGGTAGCAGTTCACGGTAGCACGAATTCACGAACTGCTACCAAAAACGTAAAAATCGGATCACAATTCTACCGTAGCATTAAATACGCGCTAAGAAAGAATTTCATTAAAGGGAAACGGGAAAATCGATTTTGTAACTGAAATATCATTTTGGAGGCAAAATTTTATTTTTCCGCCGTTTAAACAAAAATTTTGTTTTTTCTTTCCAAAGAAAAAAAATCATTCATCCCTCTTCTCTATCTTTCTTCTCCTCCATTAACAGTCAAATTTCTCTCTCTCTTTAGGTTTTCTATCTTAAACTTTGGACAAAACAAAGCCAATTCTCAATCAATTGAAACTCCAAACCCGAGTTACTATTACCTCAGTACCACCCCTGGTATCTCAATCTGAACCACGACTGCTCAAGCCGCGACACCACCTGGTCCCTGCTCGTTCTACGCCGTGATTACTCCCGAGTTGTCCCGTCTTCTCCTTCCTCATGGCTGACTCCAATCGTCATCTGCTATCCCTCTGCCGGAGAGAGAAAGCTTCGACCCTCTCCAATGGTGGAGTTTTACGTATTTGCAAGACATGTCCCTCAACTTCTGCTTGTTTCTGATCTTTGTTTCCAGAGCAGCCTGAGTTTGAAGATGGTTTTAACCACAGAGTTTAAGCAAATATTTCAGAATTTTAACTTCAGGGAACTTGATTCCTTTGAGGTAAGACTCTTTTGATTCTTGAAACTAGAAAGTTCTTGTCTTTAGAGCTAAAAAGTCAAATCTGTTTTGGTAAGCTTGTTGTGTGTGTGCGTTTTGTTCTTACATTATGTATTATTGTATAAATATCACATTGTATGGTATCGTTGTGAGATTTAGTTCAATATGGTTTCTCTGTCTTTGATTGTTCTACTAGGTGTTTCCCTTTTTTCAGGGAACAAAGTTATAGATGAATCTCATAGCTTGAATGTTAAGGATAGAGTCACAAAAACCCAGATTTAGGATATTGCTGGTGAAGAAAGGTTTCTTCTCCATCTGTGTACTGTGTTCTTTACTTCTTTGTTGATTCTCAAGAACTGAATTGAAAGTTTAAATATTTTGCTGTAGATTGGTATAGATACACCTCTAGTCTGATTTGGTTGTTTTGAATAATGTTGTTGCTGGTAAATGAATTAGATTTTAGATATATTAGGTTGTGATTGTTATGCAATATTACTTGTGGAATCACAGCTGATAAAGGGTTTAACTTGTGATGTCGATGTTGTCGCTGCAGGTTCAATGCTAGTTATGTTTGTTGTGCTTAAGTGGAGAAACGATTCAGATTTTCTTTTTGTGTTTTTTGTTCAGGGGTGTTTACAATGAATGTGGTTGCTGCTTCTCATGTAGTTTACTGCAAGAAGGTTCTTGAGACTTCCAAAACGGTAACCATCTATACTTTGACCAAATCATTGGGTGCTTATGAGTTTTGAATCAGTAACTTTTTGAAAATTTTCAGGTCGGTGCAATGCTGATTAATGCTGGTCAAGCCACTACAGCTACGGTAAGATATCTCTCTCATACTTAGACGGATGCTTCAATAAGTAGAATCTCGAGCTGTGTAATATGTATTAAGGATTGAAATCATTATTTTTTTCTCAGGGTGATGCTGGTTACCAAGATATGTTAGATTGCGTTGGTTCTCTTGCCACGGTATGACAGCAATTGATGACTGTACCTGTAATATTGCTATCTTGTTGGCTGAGATTGGAGCTAACTCCACCGTTGTTACAGCTGGGATATCTTGATAAGAATGACAAATGGCTGTAGGCGAGGAAATTAGGTACATGGAGAAGAGTCTGTCATGAACTAAACTCTTCTTTCATGTCAAACTTTACAAGTTCGATATATTGTTCTTTTGATTCATTAAGGTTATTATGCGCAAGTAGATTGTTGTGATTAGGCAATAATATGAATAAAACTATGACTATGATTTTCTGTTATATTAGTTTGGTTTTTATAGAAAAAGAATTGTAATTGATAATTAGAGTTTTGATATAATTATATAATATTTTATATATTTGGTGTACTTAAAACCATAAATCCCAAAACTTAACCCCAAATCTTATATCATACTTCAAATTCTAAACCTCAAAACTTAACCCCAAACCTTTCAAACCCTAAACCCCAAAACTTAACCTCAAACCACTAATATATACCGCCTTAGTCATATAGAATATTTGAAGTTTAAATGATATCAAATCTGTTTTCAAAACTTAATCTCAACACTACAAGAAAACACGTCATTTACTAGGACGGGTTTTCCTCGTTATTTCCTAGTAAATGGCCCTTTACTAGGAAATAGCGAGGAAACGTGTTTCGTCGAAAGACGTTCATCGTAAAGGCAATTTTCCTCGTAAAAGCCTAGCTACTTTACGAGGAAAGGTTTCCTCGTAAAGCCGTGGAAAAGTTTTCCTCCTAAGCGCCACGTATACTTTCCTCGTAAGAGCATAGTAAACAGTTTCCTCGTAAACGCGTAGTATACCATTTACGAGGAACTTGCTAGGAATCTTTACGACGAATTTACTTCGAAGAGTTTACGAGGATTTTACTTCGAAACTATTTTTTCCTATTAAAAAAAAATATTTATAAATTAAAATTATATATATTAAAAAAAATTAAAAAAATAAATAAAAAATATTTATAAATAACTAAATAATATACAATTAATAAGTTTTAAAATTCATAATATACAATTAAAAACTAAAAAAAAACTAAAAATGATGCTGGTCTTGATCAAATTGGTTCACGAAGTCGTCTCCAGGGTCGTTGGATGCCGGCTGTGACTGAGATGGTGGAGGCTCTTGGGATGGAA
>CAKOAT010123488.1:154019-178304 GCA_932364175.1 Eruca vesicaria subsp. sativa | reverse complement strand
TAAAGGGGATGATTATCCTAATCCTATAATGATTAGGATAACTACAACATATGGATAAATACAAGGGAGGATAATGACAAGTCTTGGCCGCCTGGTATGGATAAGGATAAGGTGCTTGTCGCCTGGTCTTGGACTGAAGCGAGACTGATGTGGTCTGGTCCATTTCCGGATATGTCCCAACCATCATTTCTCAACACTTTCTTATTTAACTCCAATTATTGTGTATACTTCAGGAGTCAACATTGACATGGGAAGATATTTTCCTATATTCACACACATTTTCATTCAAGGAAAAATCTATACTTGTATTTTTTTTTGTCACTGTATCTATACTTGTATTGAAAATGTTTATATTATTTTAAAAACCGGTTCACTGCTTAAAAATCATAATCATATTTTTGTTAAATTTCCATCTCTCCTTTTTTTGAGCAAAAAAATTCCATCTCTTACTAAAACTTTTTATGACTTAAAAGGGATCCCACTTAAAAACGCATCACTTCAAATACTTTTATCCCTATGCTGAAAATTTGTCAACAAAAAGAAAAAGACAACTTCTTAACACAAACCGTACAAAACATCAAAATATGTTATAAAATAGTATAAAAATGTAACAAAGAAGATTAGAAAAACCATAAAACTTTCTAAGTGTTTTTTGAGGGGTCAAATGTATAAATAATTGAAAACAATAGCAAGTCAAGTGCTCTCTCTTTTCCATCCATCGATTCCTATCGGACACTGCCCAATACATCCATGCTCTCTCTCTCTCTTTCGACAAAGTAAAAGTCAGCGCCGTCCTTTACGCCATAGTTTGTCTCCTCTCTCCTCACCAACAGAGTTAAAAAAAAAAAAACTAAAGAGATCATCAACCATGTCTGAGGATTGGGATCTCTTCGCCGTCGTCAGAAGCTGCAGCTCTTCTGTTTCCACGGCGACTACAAAAACCAACTCTCGTGGTGGTGACGATGGAGGAGGGAACTGTAAGCAACAAGATCTTCCTCCTCTGTATCCACACATCCATGGAGACATAAACGGAGAGTCTTCTTCTTGCAACGAGCTACACGATTCTTGCAAACCATTTTTACCCGTTGCCACTATTTGGCCTTCTCCTTCTGTTGTTTCATCAGCTCCTAATGTCTTAATGAAACAAGAACAAGGGCTCACGGAATCACAAGATCAGAAACCTCCTCTTGGTGTTAGGGTTTTCCCACCTCCCACGACCATTTCTTCTTCTTCTTCATCGTCTGTATTTGTTTTCAGAGGTCAACGCAGCCACCTTCTTCAACAACAACCTCAAGCTCCTCTTCGATCTAGAAAAAGGTTTGATTCATTCATCTATTAGTTTAACCCCCCAAGTCTTGGTTCAATTTTTTTTTTTTGTTAATTATCTTGTTTTATACAGAAAGAATCAGCAAAAGAGAACCATATGTCATGTAACTCAAGAGAATCTCTCTTCTGATATGTGGGCATGGCGTAAATACGGTCAAAAACCCATCAAAGGCTCTCCTTATCCAAGGTCTTATTTTTCATTTTTATTTCTTCGAAATATTATCAAAGATTAAGGGAAAAATATGTGCTAATTAAACAGGTTTTGATTCTTGTTATTACATGCAAAACAGGAATTATTACAGATGCAGTAGCTCAAAAGGGTGTTTAGCTCGAAAACAAGTTGAAAGAAGCAACTTGGATCCGAATATCTTCATCGTTACTTACACGGGAGAACACACTCATCCGCGTCCTACTCATCGGAACTCTCTCGCCGGTAGTACTCGTAACAAATCTCAACCCGTTAACCCAACCCCAAAACCCGACACCCCATCGACTCAGTCAGTTTCTGGTATGGAAACTGTAAAAGAAGAGATTCATCTCTCTCCTACGACGCCGTTGAAAGAAAACGACAACGTTCAAGTAGCCAACGGAGACGAAGAAGTCAACATGGAAGACGAAGAGTTAGATGAAGTAGAGGATGATGAAGATGATGACGTGGATGATCTTTTGATACCGAATTACGCGGTGAGAGATCAAGATGATTTGTTCTTCGCTGGAAACTTTCCCTCTTGGTCCGCCGGGTCCGCCGGGGACGGTGATGGATGATGGAAACGAATATTAATCTCATTTTTTAAGAAAGTCAGTTTTTAATTATTATTTTTTGTTAAATCTTGACATTTATTGTGTTTATTAAAAAAATACATATATAGAGATTAAAAAATACGCATAGAAAGAGATGGCAAAAAGACGAGTCTACATTTGTTCTTCGTTTAGACTGATAGCTAAAAATAGAAAATCAATTTCTCTTTTTTTTTTTATTTAACAAAGACAATCAATCTCTTAGATATGTGCCGATTAAATCGATATTTGCATATGACAAATCCTTTATTTCTTGGTTTTAGTTTTATTTTACTCTTTATTCTTTCTGCATGAGTAGCCATTAGTATATCATACTATAATGGAATATAACTGTTTAAGCAACTATCACATTTGGATTTTTTTTTCTTTAAAAAAAATACGAATACCAAAAAGCAACAAATTTGTGTCAAAGCTTTTTCTTTTAAATTACATAGGTAATATATGTATTGCCAAAGAATATGCATGTAAACTTTACAACATACAAAACAAAAAGAAATTATGTTAAAAACATACAAAAACTTTAAAGTTCAAAAATACAAAACCAAAGCAGAGCAAATTCTGAAACATGAACAGTTAAAGTTATTTATCTTGGAATAAATAACTAAGCTAATATAACGTAGGTCCTAGTTACAAAAAACATTGGCAGCAATAACCATGCTAACAAAAAAATATACTTCTTCCGTTTCAATTTAATTATCATTTTAGAGTTTTGCACACAGATTAAGAAAACAATTAATTTTATATATTTTTAAAATAAAAACATAATTACATATACACCTAACAACTTTTCAACCAATGAAAAAATAGAATAACATTTAAAATCAATAAATTTTGCATTGAAATTATAAAACGACACTTATTTTGAAACAAAAATTTTATTCTAGAATGACATATAATTTGAAACGGATGGAGTATTAGCTATCACTTTTTTGTCGATATTAGCTTTCATTTAATGTCGAAATAGTTAAAATATTAGCTTAGTGTAATAACTGAAAAATTAATCATGTTGGAAGCTAGCTTAGATAAAGGCTACACAACAGTTAATTCGGTTCAGACCGGAAACTGGGACTCCGGTTTTTGCTGGCTTTTTAATCTGACACGAGACAAGACCCTAAATCTGGCGTTTTTAGTTCCACTTGTGCCTTTGGCTTCTATTAAATGGTCAACCATTTTTTATTATAAAGTTTTTTAATTATTACTGTATATGTTATTTTGTCGTAATCTGAAGCGTCGGTCAAACATATTTTATTTGGGGGCTTTTATTTTAGTGTTGTCGTAATAGAAAATTCCTGCCATTAAACGTCACTTGAATTAAGTAAGTAGGGTCGCTATTTGTTAATTTAAATATGGCTATAATGAAATAGTTATTACGATTTTAATTATTTTTATAAAAGAAACTATGTATTTTATAAATTATCATATATTATGGTCGGTTCAGATTCTCATGACGAAAGATGGGCATGCAAGTTGTTACCTCTCTTCATATCTTATTAGTTTTTGAATGTGTTTTCTTATTACTTTAGTGAACACGCATTTAATGTACCAAAAAATAAAATAAAAACAAATCGAGGAAAAAAAGGACTTCCTATTTAAAAAAACATCCAGCATATTAATTATATGGTCCCAACTCACGAATAGAAAACATCTGTACATACAAAAATTTAATAAACCGCAGTTAAATTCGATCGAAAGCATCTTTTAATTAGTAAAAGACAAGAAAGCTCCAAGTTATTCAAAAGCCATTAAAAGCTAAAAAGGCCCATTAAGAAGTATATAGGCCCATTAAAGAACCTGGTTTTCGTTTTTCTCTTCTATCTGAAACAACAACAAACCGTTCTGAGATTTGGCCGGCGTTAGAGAGAGAGAGAGATCCAGCGGTTGAGATGTTCTTACGGGCAATCGGACGGCCATTGCTGGCTAAAGTGAAGCAGACGACAGGGATCGTAGGGCTTGACGTTGTACCGAACGCGAGGGCGGTGCTGATCGAACTATATACGAAAACCCTAAAGGAGATCGAAGCCGTGCCCGAGGATGAAGGATACCGAAAAGCGGTGGAATCCTTCACGCGGCACCGTCTCAGTGTCTGCAAGGAAGAAGAAGACTGGGAGGCGATCGAGAAGCGTCTTGGTTGCGGTCAAGTGGAGGAGCTCATCGAAGAGGCTCAAGATGAGCTCACACTCATTGCCAAAATGATCGGTCCGTATGCTTTTCCGTTTCTTTAAAACGCACCGTTTTGATGCGATTCATTTGCTGTTTTGATGTATTGTTTGCTTATGGGTGAAAGTTTGTATAGTTTGTTCTACATTGTCGCATAGGTGTGGTTGCTTTGGAGCTATCTGTACATTAGTGTCAATAGCTCTCTTTTGAATCTCATAAGTTTTTAGAGATCATTATGAATGAAATGTGACTGTCTTTTATAGAAGTAGCTATGTTTGAGCCTTATCGCATTTGACATTTTTCAGAGTCTAGAATTTGTTGACCACGAGGTTGTAAAACCTTATTGTTCGCATTTGCAGAATGGGACCCTTGGGGTGTTCCAGATGACTACGAGTGTGAAGTAATTGAGAACGATGCACCGATTCCAAACCATGTTCCTCAGCACCGGCCTGGCCCTCTTCCTCAGGATTTCTACACAACTCTTGAAGGTCTAATTTCAGAGTCCAAAACAAAAATCCCACCTGCTTTGAAGGAGTAACTTCCAGTTTTACTTTGTTTGTACTTGTTGCTTTTTTTTTTTGGCTTGTGTTTGTTTCTGAGACAGTCAGCCTCTGAAACAGTTGCTCAATAATTTTGAAAACTATAACAATGTAACTCTTTTCATAAATGTTTTATCATTCCTCTCAAGAAGCTACGATAATACGAACATGTAGTCCCTATTGCAGGAACTTTTACCATTCTTAATGACATGTACTCAGAGTCCCATCTCTTACAGCTATACTCTTATTGACTAACTGGGTCATGAGGGATATGAAATCATGGCAATCCTTGAACATAATTCTGTTATATGAAAAGTATACCAAACAGTGGACAAAGCAAAGGTAACGATTATATTGACTAAAACCGGTCTTTACAAAACTTAAGAACCTTGAGACTTGAGAGATATTAACCCTCTGTGATCCAAATCTCTAGATAGCTATTAGCGCAACGTTATCGGCTAAAACCTGTGAGAGTTCCTAGAAGAAGAAAAAAATAATATTATAAATACTTTAGTTTCTTAAAATCTGTTGAAGCATTGTATGTATGAATAACAGTGTCTACAGTTCTTAGATGAGACTCCTCATTTTGTTAATTTTCTTTTATTTTAAACAGTAAGAACCTTAGAATACTACAATGGAGCTGCTATTGTGTTTATTCTTCACCATACTTAAATAGTGAAGTCTCTCTCTTGTTTTTTTTTTTTTTTTTAACACTGATTCATTTAAATAGAAAAAGTCCAGAAACATGACAACACCAAAAGTTTGGTCCTTTAGAGGAGAAAATAACGCAAAAAAAGAGAAAGCAACAAGGAGTACCAGTAGGCACCACTAAGTGACAGATACTAACATCTGACAGAAACAAGAACCGTAGACTGCAAGAAACCCCTACTGCAGATACTTAGGGATAGAGAATACGGATTAAGCCCTCATGGATTCTTGAAGGATAGATGGGCGCAGCCAAAACGGACCACCTAGAGCTACATAAGATTGAGGTCGATGATCTTTTATCACATTCTCTGCTATGGTTGAAGCAACTTTGTTCCTGCTACTCCAGACATAACATATCGACCACGAGCATAAGCGTTGAAGCAGGCAAGAAATGTCATCTAGGAGGTGATGGAGTTCCGGGAACCTGTTAGGAGACATGAGAGTTTCCCTTAACTCAATGGATGAGGATTCAAAGATAATGTCTCTTTGTCTCATGTTGACCATGCTCTCGACCAGAGCCGGGCCTGACAATATTGGGGCCCCAATCCAAAAAAAAAAATTTGTACCAAAATAAATGAAAATTATATTTAAAATATAGAAATAAAACAAATTTATCTAAAACCAAAAATGAAGAAGTAAAAATAAATTATTTAGCTTTAAGTAGTATATATAATTTTACAAGTTATATATTTTTCATATATAGTATGTAGAAAGTAATTATTTTTCAAAAAATTAATAGATAAAAAAAGAAAAAAATTTAAATTTGGGGGCCCTTATATAGAGGGGCCCCATTCAAATGTTTCACTCCAATGGGCTCAGGCCCGGCCCTGCTCTCGACTGCCCAAAAGAGAGAGAGCAAGTTTGCCTCTCTCTTCGAGGAGATATTAGAGTAGGATTGGCAGCTGTGTTGCAAAGCATGACCCTGATGATCTCTTGTGATCCAACTAGATCCACTGAAAGATCCACTCCTTATCCAGGCGCTGCCTACGTTACATTTCACAGAGCCCATAGGGGGTTTAAGCCATAAGTCTGATGGAGGAACGTGAGATAAGGAGCCAATTGGTTCAGATGGTTTAGAAACTCCATTTATAGTGAACCAAATGTTGCAGCAGAAATTCTGGTTTTTTCAAAAACCAGGACATTACGAGATTTCCAAAGGTGCCAGAGAATCCATGGGAAGGCTTGGATGCCACTATCGCTAGGGTTTGATTTCTTCGTTGCAGCCACTAGGAAATGGAGGTTAAGGAAAGTCGAATTTTGAGAAAAAAACAGAGGTTGGAGGATCTATCCTTGCTCGTCTCCAAGCTTCCACTGCAACAGGGCAAGAAAATAACACATGGCATATAGTCTCTGGGGCTAAACCACATGCTTTACAAGTCGTATCAGCACTGGGACCTCGAGACTGGAGCCTTTCTGCAACAGCCAAAGCACCCCAAAATGCCCTCCACAAAAAGTGGTGAATCTTAGGGGACATCTTCAATTTCCAGATTCTTTTCCAAAGCTGTTTTCCCACTGGAGGCAAAGAACCCTCTGCCGTGATAGTCGATAGATCCTATACCACTCTTCTTAGTGTAGCTGCCATTCTTTGTGAAGTCTCTCTCCTGTTATTCCCATTATGCGAAGCCGTTAACACATGTGCCTCTAAAATTGGGTATTTGGTTTAAAATCTGTGGGTCTTGATCCATTTGACCCGTCCCAGGATGGAATGCGGATCAACCAATTAAAACCGTGGATTTCCGCCAACCTATCAAATATATAAAAAAAAAACTGAAGAAAATATCGTTTTCCCCAATTTTCTTTATAAAAATACATTTATATTTTTATAATATATAATTTATATTATTTAATCAATTTGATAAAATATTTAAATTTCTTATTTATTTATTAGGATTCACGAATTACTTGCGATAAACCCGCAAACTCTAGTGGGGCGGATGTAGATTTGCTAAATTTTATCTACGCGTTATGCAGGTCATTTATTTATCTCTGCATATATTCTTATGTTACCTATGTATTGTTGGGTGATCGTATTTAAAAAAAAAATATATTCTTGAGCCCTTTATTTTGAAGAAGTTTAAGCAGTTTTTTAGGACCATGTCTATTTGCGCTCCTTGCTCACCCTGCTCCTTGCTCACCCTCAAAATCTGGTCTGAAGTTAACAACCCTATAACTGTTTATATATATAAACGTATGACTTTAAAACCTGAAGTTTCTTTTGAGTTTATATTTAGTTTATTACAAAATGTAATATTCTAAATTTTATTCTAAAATTTGTGAAGGAAAATTAAAATCTTATATATTAAAACATAAGTCATACCTTGACTTCATGTGTGATTTTCTTAAAAATGGACTATTACTAGAAAATCATGTTACATTAACTCTCTAATAATCTTATCATTATTATATCTTATGAAAAATCATATCTATAATAACAAAGATACGTTTAAAAATTTGGTTTTGGTAAATTACCCCACACCTTCCAACTTAGTCACGCAAAATATGTCAACGGATATAAGTTTAGGAATCTTCTACTATTTATAAGGAAATATGTCAATAATAGTTAAATGCACCCACAATATATTAACAAAAATCACAGATTCATAATATGGAATATTTATATACCCTAACAAAATTTACATGCTATATATACTAGATAAATTTCTTTCGATGTAAATTTTTAAAATTATATTGTTTTAAAAAAGAAATTGTTTAAAAAATTCCTTTTTAATAAAATTCTTTATAATATTAATTTATGAAGCTATAAGTTTAGTTTTTAGCAAAAAAATTTTCGAAGTTTATATTATCTTTGAAAATTAAAGTATACTAATATTTAATCAAGCTCTATTTATATTACTTTATCTAAAAATAAAATATCAATCTAACAAACAATAAAATATAAAAGAAGAAACAAACACATGTTTGAAAAACATGTATAATATAAAAAATTTGAAACAATCTATTTGATTAAAACACGTATTATATAATATTATTATGTTTGAAAAACATTTACTATATATATCGTAAATATATGATTACTATAATATATACCAATTTATAAGTGAAAACAAAATATTTATATAACTAACTATACACTAAAACAAACATCCGCGCGGTTGCGCGGGTCAAAATCAAAATCACTCTAAGAGAGTTTACAGTTTATTATATCACAAAAAGACAGTTTCCACTACTCAGACAGTTTTCATTAACTTCTTTTGCCAACTAAAACTAATCAGTTCCTTTTTCACTAAATAATGAACCAACTAAAAAAATATAATATAGATTTTTTAATTACAAGACAAAATAAAATAGGTTCCACGTATCTTCTTCTTCGTTTCTCCTTTCTGCGTCTTTTATTCTTCCTTTTGTTAAATGAATTTTAGTTTTCCAGAACATTGTTTCCAGAACATATGTTCATTATCCAATATATCTTTTGAGATGTGTCAAGCTATACATCTGATGGTGATAAAATCATGATGTATAAAATCTCTCTCTCTTAATGGACACACCTCTGCGTCAAACTCTACGACGAGATCCAAAGTTGTGGAATTGGTTCTAGAGCTCCGGAGTTGTCGTCGCCGTGTCCTTTCTTTTGTTATATTCACCACTTGTGAGAAGCTTGATAGCAACAAAGACCAAATTTGAAATTTGATGTTTGTTCCTCTCTTTTGAGTTTATATCTCTCGTAAAATTTTGATCTTAAATAAAGTTTCTTTGGCTGTTTGGTATATTAACACACTTCTCTTAAAAATAATTATGACATAAGCAGATTCCCAGATATAGTATACACGTGAATATCGTTACAACAGTGTACATGTGAACATCGTTAAAATTGCATGTAACATTGCCATAAATGATTGTGTACATTGTTTTTCTGTCCGCATTGCAGTTTCGTGTACATCTAATGATAGAGACTGAAGTTTTGGAAGTAGAAATGCGAGTAGGTGTACACATCAATGTATACACTTACGAAATACATAAACTTGTGAAGACGTACACATGTACACATGTATATGGTATATTATTTTAATAATAAAGTGTGTACATATGTGATGGTGTACACATGCAGACATATAATTGTACACATGTAAATTTTAGTTTTTGCCTTAATAATAAATAGTGTACATATGTGACGAGTGTATATTGTTTTAATAATAAAGTGCACATATCTGAAGATGTACACATGTACACATAATTGTACACATATGTGAACATATTTTTCTTAAACATAATTACGATATGAGCAGATTCCAAGATATAATGTACATATATAATATCGCTTCAACAGTGTACAGTGTAAAGCCACATTTGCTATCTTTTTAAAATATTCACCTTATATAGTTTCATATGGACAACTATATCAAAGTGTGTATGTGTACAAGATATATATGAATGTACAATCCCTTTTTTATGAACTATTTCAGTATTTTTTTTTAAATACATATCTATCTTACACAATGTATCCATCAGAGTGTACATATGTATATTATCATCAAACTGTAAATATGTACACTATATATCCAAAACAAAATTATACAAAAGCTAGAGGACTAAATGTGCAAAATGTCACATGGAATTTGTTTACTTTATCTGAATGAATCAAAATTTAACATGAACATGATGTAAGTCCATGTGTACATCTATAGGTATCCACATGACCTTAGTTGATATGTGTGTTTTCTAAACAGAACATTGATGCATTTTTGCATTTAGATTTGTCTTCAAACTTATGTTGAATAACACAAAACTCATTTCACATGTAAATTCTTGATTCTTAGCATTTCACATAATTTTGTACATGTGTACACTATCATTATGTACGCATGTTTCAGATGGTCATTCAATGTACTCGTGTACACGAACATGTGTACACTAACATTATGTACACATCGACGTGGTCATCCATTTAATTTTTTAAATGAGTGGCAATTTCGTAATAACTTCATCTTCCTCCTATTAGGGTTTTCTGCGTTTTCTGCAAATGTAACTCACAGCCACCATTGATTTTTATCATGATATTTTCATTGTTTTGTATTTTATCTCTAAAACTTACAAATATTATATATATATATTAACCAATTAGACCCCATTAACTTTGCCATCTTCGGTTATCCATCAAGTATGTCCCTCACCCACAACAAATTATCAATAGTAGAATACATATTGACCCTCTCACATGGAAAACAACCAATTGTGAAGAACCTCACCGTAAATCAACGCTCACATCCTCCACCCCTATTGTTTTGTAACCACATAAAATTAAAAAAAAATAATTTGATATTCTTAATCGATGACTTCACCGACCTGCAATTCACCAAATTACAAAACTTATCATCCGTTATCTCCTTCCCATGGTGGCTTCACCTCCTCGTCATCTTCTTTACTCGTCGTTTGTCTGTGAATTATCTCCTCCGTCGTTTCTCTGTTTTTGCTTTTTCACTTCAATAAAAAACGAATAATAGTGAAAACAATTTTTTCACATGTCCAATAATCCTATAATCTTTTCTGTTGGTCCACTTAATAATTTTAAAGTTCAAAAACATAACCAGAAACCTAAATTCCCTTTTCCAATTTTACCCACTAGTTATAACTTTTCCAAGGGCAAGTTAAGACATTTCACAAAAAACTGTCTAAGTAGCAATAACTGTCTTATTCTGAAATTAAAACTTGTAAACTGCCCTGCAGTGATAAAAACTCTTTATTTATCTCTGCATATATTCTTATGTTACCTATGTATTGTTGAGTGATCGTATTTAAAAAAAAAAAATATTCTTGAGCCCTTTATTTTGAAGAAGTTTAAGCAGTTTTTTAAGACCATGTCTATTTGCGCTCCTTGCTCATCCTCAAAATCTGGTCTGAAGTTAACAATCCTATAACTGTTTACATATATAAAAGTATGACTCTAAAACCTGAAGTTTCTTTTGAGTTTATATTTAGTTTATTACAAAATGTAATATTCTAAATTTTATTCTAAAATTTGTGAAGGAAAATTAAAATCTTATATATTAAAACATAAGTCATGACTTGACTTCATGTGTGATTTTCTTAAAAATGGACTATTACTAGAAAATCATGTTACATTAACTCTCTAATAATCTTATCATTATTATATCTTATGAAAAATCATATCTATAATAACAAAGATACGTTTAACAATTTGGTTTGGTAAATTACCCCACACCTTCCAACTTAGTCACGCAAAATATGTCAACGGATATAAGTTTTAGGAATCTTCTATTATTTATAAGGAAATCTGTCACTAATAGTTAAATGCACCCACAATATATTAACAAAAATCACATATTCATAATATGGAATATTTATATACCCTAACAAAATTTATATGCTATATATACTAGATAAATTTATTTCGATGTAAATTTTTAAAATTATATTGTTTTAAAAAAAGAAATTGTTTAAAAAATTCCTTTTTAATAAAATTCTTTATAATATTAATTTATGAAGCTATAAGTTTAGTTTTTAGCAAAAATTTTATTCAAAGTTTATATTATCTTTGAAAATTAAAGTATACTAATATTTAATCAAGCTCTATTTATATTACTTTATCTAAAAATAAAATACCAATCTAACAAACAATAAAATATAAAAGAAGAAACAAACACATGTTTGAAAAACATGTAGAATATAAAAAATTTGAAACAATCTATTTGATTAAAACACGTATTATATAATATTATTATGTTTGAAAAACATTTACTATATATATCGTAAATATGTGATTACTATAATATATACCAATTTATAAGTGAAAACAAAATATTTATATAACTAACTATACACTAAAACAAACATCCGCGCGGTTGCGTGGGTCAAAATCTAGTTAATGTTAAAATTGGTTATTTCCCAGTGATTGGCATGCCTCGAATCCCTTAGTGGACACAACTGTGTCTATCAGCTATGTAGTTCTTCAGCTGGTCTGAATGGAATAAGACGCATTTTATCCCTCTTTTGGGCGATGCATTGTTTTATTGTTGTTCCATCATTTAGGATTTTCTTTGTGACAAAGTTATTTCCTTTTCTTTTTGCTAAAATTGAAAAAGTAAGTGACTGATGTACATTTGCATTAGAGAAGAAAGACTTATCTCATACGACGTTTATTTATTTATTTTTACACATGTGGAAATTAATATAATCTATACATTATATATATATATATATAAATTAATATGAGTGTATAAATATATTGTAACTTTCTTTCTCTTTTATACATATATTTCGTTTTTCTTTATATATCTTTCTATCTTATTGATTTTGTTTTTTCTTGTGTTTTTAACACATATTCGTTCTGTCTTTCTGTGTATTTTGTGTTCTTTTTGTTTGTCTTTATACCTCTCTTGCTCTTTTTCCTTTTTTCTCTTTCTCAATTAATTAAATAATCTCAAAAATTTCTCAAACTTACATTTATTCTCTCACAATCACTTATATTCACCCTCTTACCCTCAACCTTACTATAATCTTCAATATTTCAGTTTCAAACTCTCTCTATCTCTTTTTGATTGTAAAGTTTTCACCAAATTTTGTTAAATTTTCAGAACACTTTCACATATTATTAACAAATGATTTCAAGATCTATCTCACTTACATTCAGTCTTTCACTTATATTCATTCTCATCTTCATCATGATCATAATCCTCACATTCATCCTCATCATCACCTTATCTACCGCTCCTTCTCCCTCTCTCACATATTTTTAATTAAAAATAAACATGTCAATTTTATTATACTCAAAGCTATATCAATTAGATGAATAGAATATTAAGTCTAGTCTTGTATTAATATAATGGTCAGGTTTTTGCAATTATATATCATAATAAACTTTTTAATTTATTCATATTTTTTAAAACGATGGACCATATAATTTTATTTTTTTCAAATATAAAAATACTTAAATCATTTTTGAAAGTGATAACTCAACTATACTATAAACATTTATCTCTGGAAAATGATTCGATTTTTTTTTTGAATTGTAAATTTGATTGTTTTTCATTCATTGAACATATTTTAAGAATACATATATATAGTGAATCAGTATAAGAAATATTATTAGGTTTAGGTTAATTAGTTTTCTGTAACGTATGATTTATTTATCCACTAAATAGAAATAATTTTAAAGTTTTCTATATACTTATTTCTATAATATATTATGTATTTATATTTATATTCTAATTTTTATAATCGAATCTGTGATATTTAATTGTTTTTATTAAAATATTCTGTTAATCCATATGTATTTAAAGTTGTTAATTGTTTGTTTTGTAATATATATTAGATTAAGTAATTGTATGATTAGTTTTATTTTTAAAACTTTAATTAAATAGATAAAAATTTAAATATCAAAAACCAATTAAATTAAGAGAAATTATTAATTCTACATTGCACTTATGAATGACACCTAATCAAAATTCATTAACGTGACTTCTCAATTAATATATAGGAGTAGATTAATCATGTCTATCTCAAATATTTATATAATATTCATAGGATTATCTAGCAAAAATTGAGGTTTCAAATAGTAAAACTAGTTCAAGTGGTGTAAAGCAGATCATGCGAAACACATGTGAATTAGTGACATTATAATGACATGTGTCATGTATATGAGTTGTTGTTTTTCGTTGAAATTAATTGCTCAACAAAAAGCATTTTATTTACATATATGAAACCAGTAATGAAGGATCATGATGTATGAAATAGTCAAAATTACAAAACCCACTCAAAGAAATAAAAAAAAATTAAGTAACTTCAATCTATATGTGCAAGAGACTTGTTAACTTTGTGGAAATTTGTACCCCAACAAGAACATCCAATATTTTTACTGTTTGATTATGTGGGTCTAGAAGTCTACTCATGAGTGCTCCAAGATCTTGTCTGACGCTTGGTATTATGCTTTCGCCGAAGGAAATAAACTGTAGTCCGGAAAACCTTACGTATATCTGATCCATCAGATTTATGCTTTATATTACATTTTCACTCCTCTTAATGGTAAACAAAAAGTATAGGGCTAATAAACCTTGGGGCATAAAAATATATTTGTTTTCAATAAAATATATTTTTGTTACTTTCTTGTTTGTTGGTTATTTTTGTAAAAATAAAATAAAATCGTTATTCTTGTGAATTCCTCAACTCTATATGTATGATATATTTTGTAGATTTTACCTATAACATATGCATGCAAATAAATAGTATAGTTGTAAACATATATATTAATTGAAAATAGAAAACGTGTTATATTTAAATTACACATATTTAAAAAAAAAATTATATTCATTGGATAGTGAAAAGTATGAGAAACTTGCGTCAATATAATATTATTTTTACGATGGATTGTATTCAATTGGTGAAGATGGTTTCTGCACCAGAGAAATAGTCAGCCTTTGCGAATTATCTGGAAGACATCAAATTTCTTCAAAAGAGTTTTCATCACTCAGAGATCATTTATATCCCAAATGCGCATGCGGACGGTCTGGTGCGAAATGCCATGAAACAAATGTCTTTCATTGTCCATATGGATACAAAGTTACTCATTTGATCTGCAGATTCTTGTTAGAGTTTTTTTTTTAATTGATAACAAAAAAATTATAGTTATAGAGATATTTAAAAAATTAGTGTAAAAAGATCTATATAATGTACAATATATAAATGTAAATTATTAGTATAAACAATTTATAGATGTACCAATTGGAAGAAGATGTGTTACATTTTAATTCACGTAAATATGTAAAGTAGAAAATGAAAAATAAATAAATAATTATATACATAAGAATATATATTATGAAAAAAATATTATAGGAAAATCAAAATACCTTTTTAAAAAGAAGTTATTGTACATTTACTTATGTATTGTTTATATTATAATTTTTGACATCAAACAGCTATTCTAATACTCAAACTTGAGGTGATGTGTAACTAGACCGGAATAGAACAACCAATAAACTAGATTTTCCTACAGTAGAACTTTATGTTTCAGCTAAAAATCATAAGTTCAAATGCCTGAATATGAAAAAAATTAAAATTTTGGAATCTTGATTTTTTCGTTGTTATATTTATTATTTAATTTATAATCTGCATTTTTTGAACTAATTTTACTTTTCCTTACTATTTGATAAGCTTGATCTGCATCTCTCCCACATGATCTTCTTAATATATATTTGATCCACTTGATTTGCATGAACTATTTTGTCAGCACTGTTTGAACTATTTTTACCATTCAAATGAACATGTGCAGATCAAGCGGATCATGAAGGAAATATGCAGATTAATCAGATAAAATCATTATTATAGTTTTGAATGGTACACAGAATTCAAATAAAATAGAATATATGTTTAAATAATAAAATTACAAATATATATTAAAATACATAAATTGTAAATATTTATTAATAAAGTAGACTTTTTCTCTATGGGGGGGAAAAGGTTGACAATTAAAAATATCTTTGATTTGATTTGGATTTTAATTGCTTTTTACATTAGGCCCAATTATAAGAATCTTTTATTTTATATAATCTCATTTAAATATCTAATTTTAATACTATTTAAAATATTTTTCTATCTATTTATACTATTTTACATTTATAATATTAAATTTTAATTAAAATATAATTTATATAAAAATATACAAAATAATAAAAAGCACGATTTTAGTCACATTATTTTCAATTTTAATTTTAGAGTACTTTGTTTATGCGATATTATTGAAACCTACGCAATAAATATAGTGTTGATTTTATTTTATTGTTGTCTAACTCTTTGTTAATTATAATTATTTTAAGTTTCAACGTAATAATTATAAAATACAAAATTATTTAAAGTTAGAGTTATTTAATATTTCAGTGATATTGATTTGTAAATAAATTGTAAGTTTTAGAGGTATTTTTTATTTGTATTTTCCTTTAATAAGATAAATGCATAATATTCACAGGAAACTGTTTCATCCTAAATAGATCTCCTATAACATTACACCAAAAACTACTAAACATAACAACGGATGCGATAAAAAAACACGTTAATAGAAAGAAAAAAATGTTCGTAACAAAAAAGTGGTTACATGGAAATCAAGGTATGAAAACATATATAGTAAACCAATAACATAACTACGGCGTAAACTACATTCAAATGAAATATAACATCCAACTTAAAATGGAAAATAAGCCAAACTTAACCCAAATAAATAAAGTTATTTTCATGTCCTATCATTCCTTCATCATTCATCTCAAATCGCCTGCAATCAAAGTTTCAAAATTCACATGAAATTTGCTCATACATTAAAAAAAAATAAGACTATTACCACTAACCACTAACTAAACAACCATAACTAGAGCAAAGAAAACAAAATTTAAATGATATAAATGCTTATCCTTCTGTGGCACATGATATTCTTCTTCTTTACTACACACTCAAATATCACGAGAACCTATTATTTTCTCTTCAGCATATCCAACAACGAAAACTAGACGACTATAAAATTATAGAAGTACACATCTATTGACCTAAAATTAGACTACAATTAGCAAATTATAACAAATTATAATTAAAAAACCTGCAATAAAACAACTGAAGACAAACGTTGGAAATTTAGAAACAGAAACGTCTCCTTTTTACTAAGATACTTTTGAAGATATAGTACCTTAATGCATAATGCTATATTCCCTAGAACAAATGACTAATTTACTATTTAGTAGAAACAACTATATATCCTAATGAACCAAAAAAAAAAGAATGTCTAACATCTACAAAACACAATAACACAATCTATGTTTGCTTAAAACCCGTATCGACCATCTAATTTTAACATCTCTCAAAAACATCATACGAATCAGCTAAAAGAACATACACACACAATATAAAAGTTTATCCATAGATACTGATAATTTCCGAGTTACAAATAATTTTGAACTTATTAAATAATAAAACATATGAATCCGGCGCGTAGCGCCGGAATACCACTAGTAATACATAAATAACAATAAATGTTACCCTAAAATCATGTTACTTCAATTTTAAAATCAAAATATGAAAATTAAAATTTAATGATATATATTTGTATTCCCTTAGTATACATATTTAAATTATAATACTATATATATTTTCATCATACATATTATAATCAAAACAAATATTATAAAAATATAATAATTTAAACAAATTTAAAAGTTATAAATCAAAAATATATTTGTTTTGCTTTTTCTGACAACATAAACTAATCTAAGTAACAGAACCTGCCGGTTCAGAATGCCAAATTAAAGGTATAAAATAGACATATAACATAGCTAAAGGATAATTTTATCGTACCACGTGCAAGCTTGTACATTATTGTGTTTTGTGTTCTAATAATATGTCTGATCTTGAAATTAGAGATAAAAACCTTACTGCATTGAAATTCTTCCATATGTGTAAAAAAAAACTGGTCATTCTTTAGGTATCGACATCATCTTCACCAATTGAAAACAATCCGTCGTAAAAATATGTCAAAGAATTGGAAAATCTTCATGCATTCCCTTGTCCAAATCAAGTCTTCATATTTAGCATGTAAAGGTGATAGACTACGGCACAGATCAATCGCACCTATCATCACCTCATCTGAATCTGTTTTTCGACATAACCATCCTTGTACTATGAAAACATCTTACTCCCTTTATGCACCATCAATATATCGTACTCTTGTATGTTCCATGACAGAAAAAAATAACTATAATTTTTTATGTTTTTAAAATTGTAAATAAGATCAACTGAAAATATTGTATTTATAAAAGTAGATAAATATTTTTATAATTAATGGTTGTAATAAATTTATTATTGACCAAAAAAGAAGATGAATAACATCAAATACATAACATGTGATATCTGCATGCAAATTTCATGTTTTTGAGAAAAAAGTGGAAGTGCATATAAATCTCCCGCTATATGAAATTTAAAAGTAAAGAAAAGTTAAAAACTGAATTTAGTATAGAAAAACTGCATGTGTAGATAATCTACATTTCTCACGCTACGTCCACTACAAGAAAACGATTTTTTAACGAGGAATATTAACAAGGAAACAAACGTAACATTATGGCGACATTACGAGGAAACAATGGTCCCA
This sequence comes from Eruca vesicaria subsp. sativa, assembly GCA_932364175.1. NCBI lineage: Eukaryota > Viridiplantae > Streptophyta > Magnoliopsida > Brassicales > Brassicaceae > Eruca > Eruca vesicaria. Next base: position 159,683 of record CAKOAT010123488.1, on the reverse strand, counting down.
CGTACTTTTCTCGTAAAGTATCGAGAAAAGGGTTTCCTCGTAAAGTCCTAGTAATATTACGAGGAAACTATGTCACTTTCTGGTTTCCTCGTAAAGTCTACGTAAAATTGATTAGGAGTTTACGAGAAAATATTAAACTGCGATTTAGCGAGGAAATGGTGAGGATTTGTTTATTTTAAATTTAAAAACGTGTATTCTAACTACTTTTCCTCGTAAATTCCTAGTAAATGTTTACCTACCAAATCAAATATTTCTATAAATACGACCATTTGTGATTCATTTCAAACACACCAAAACAAAATCAGCTATAAGCTTGAAAGAAAAAAAAAATGTCCGGTCCTAGAAATATTTTTGAGTTACAGAGGTGGATGTATACACACAAATATAATAACGGGAGAGTGACGAAATAATTTCTCGAAGGCTTGGAGACATTTATGCATCAAGCATATTCTACACCGCTCACGCAAGAAAACAATAAGATGTTTTGTCCTTGTCGGAAATGCAACAATACAAAATTCGGCCCTCGTGAAAATGTTTGGAAGCATTTAATAAATAGAGGTTTCATGCCACATTACTATATTTGGTATCAACATGGAAAAGATTATAGCTGTAGGAATGAAGCTAGCAGTAGTAATAGCAATTTTCAGGATGAACTGGCCATTGATCATTTGCATAATGAAAATAATTATCACCAGGAGGTACATATGGTAGATTGTGATAGGGTTCATGATATGGTAGGTGATGCATTTGTAACTCATGATGATGAAGTTGAAGATGAAATGTTAGAAGCTGCGAACGAGCCAATTTAGAGTGGTTGTAGAGAAGGTCTCTCTAAATTGTTGTTGGCTGCTAGAATGATGAGTATTAAAACCGATCACAATCTACCTAAAAATTGCATGGATGCATGGGCAGACTTGTTTAAAGAGTATTTTCCAGAAGACAATGTGCCTGCTGAATCTAATTATGAGATTCAGAAATTGGTTTATAGTCTTAGATTGCCCTCGGAGATGATAGACGTTTGCATCGAGAACTGCATAATTTACTGGGGAGATGATGAGCAGTTAGAAGAATGTCGATTCCGTAAGAAGCCACGATTCAAACCGCAAGAATGATGACGGAATAAGGTATCGTACCAAAGGATGTGGTACCTACCAAGCATAGACATATTGAAAAGATTGTACCAATGTGAGGAGACTTCTGGAGGGATGAGATGGCACGCCGAGAATACTCACACGAACGAGGAGATGACTCATCCATCAAATGCAAGAGCATGGAAACATTTTAACAAAGTACATCCATATTTCCCTAGCAATAGCCGGAATGTGTATCTTGGATTATGCACTGATGGATTTAGTCCATTTGGAATGTCTGGGAGACAATATTCATTGTGACCAGTCTTTCTTACGCCGTACAACCTGCCACCGGAAATGTGCATGCGACGAGACTTTCTATTCTTGACCATATTAATACCTGGTCCAAAGCATCCAAAAAGATCTCTCGATTTTTTTCTACAACCACTGATAAAAGAGTTGAAATATTTGTGGTCAACAAGGGTAAGGACATATGATTGTTCAACGAAAACAAATTTTACAATGCGAGTGATGCTTTTGTGTACCATTAGTGACTTTCCTGCATTTGGGATGTTGTCTGGATGGACTACACATGAGAGATTAGCTTGTCCATATTGTAATTGAATGACATATGCATTTCAGTTGAAGAGTGGTAGGAAGACAAGTTGGTTTGATTGTCACCGTCGATTTCTTCCACTTTACCACCCTTACCGAAGAAACAAGACATTTTTCAGACACAAAACGGTGGTCAGAGACACTCCTCCTACATATTTAACTGGAGAACAAATTGAAGAACAAATCAATTACTACTGTGCACTAGAAATAGCTCCTCGTGGTGGTAATTGGCATGTTCCCAGTAGTATGTCTGATTCTTATGGTGTTCAACACAATTGGCACAAGAAGAGTATATTTTGGGAGTTGCCATATTGGAAAGATCTTCTTTTGCGCCACAACCTCACTGTGATGCATATAGAAAATATTTTTTTTGAGAACATCGTGAACACTATATTGAATGTCCCAGGGAAGAAGAAAGACAACATAAAATCGAGGTTGGACTTACCTGATATCTGCTCAAGAAGTGAGTTACAAATAAAAGCAATGGTCAAGTTCCAGTTCCAAAATTCAGACTGTCATCAGAAGAAAAGCCAGTGTTGTTCAACTGGGTGATTTCAGAAGTGAAGTTTCCTGATGGGTATGTTTCAAATCTCTCAAGATGTGTTGAGAAATGTCAAAAGTTCTCCGGGATGAAGAACCATGATTGTCATGTCTTTATGCAACGACTACTTCCATTTGCATTTGTGGAGTTACTACCAGCAAAAGTACATGAAGCACTTGCAGGTAATATAACACACAAGCATTAATTAATTTCTTTATATATATGTACATATAAATATGATTATACTAATGTGTTTAATTTTTGTTTTTGTAATATATAAAGAATCGAAACATTTTTCAGGGATCTGAGCACACGCACTCTTAAAGAGGATGTTTTGCAACAACTTGATGAGAACATCCCCATCTTAATGAGCAACTTGGATAAACTATTTCTGCCGACATTTTTGACATCATGGAGCACCTAGTTGTCCACCTCCTGTATGAGGCATTGCTTCGTGGACCTGTACATTACGGATGGATGTATCAGTATGAAAGGGCCATGAAAACTTTAAAAGGAAAAGCCAAAAAACCTCGCAAAAGTTGAAGGTTCTATTGCTGCGGGAAGTTTGACGGAAGAAACATCACATTCATACTAGTTTGCACCGAAAGTACGTACAAGGAAAAAATCCAAGAAAATATGATGATGGTGGTGTCGTGCCGACATATATGGAAAAAGATGTTCCAGACATCTTTGTCAAATTGGGTGAAAATGAAGTTATGAAAGTTTGGGAAGTTGGGATTTGGGGTTTAGGAAGATGTAGAGGTTATAATTTATGGAAGTTGGGGTTTAGAGTTTGTGGTTTCAAATTTTACGGATATACAAACCTCTCCTTGTAAAACCCTCGTGAGGTGAAAACACGGGACTGGTTATTTCCTCGTAAATGTCATGTAAGCCTTTTCCTCTTAAAACGCTCGTGAGGTGAAAACACGGGACTGGTTATTTCTACGTAAATGCCATGTCAGCCTTTTCCTCGCCTCGTGAGGTGAAAACACGGGACTGATTATTTCCTCGTAAGGGGACTAGAATTTTACAAGGAAATCTAAACACGGGACTCGTTGTTTCCTCGTAAATGAAAACGCGGGACTGGTTATTTCCTCGTAAGGGGACTAGGGTTATACGAGGAAACCAAAATCCCTATATAAGTCGAAGCCATCTGATTTCTCTCATTTGTAGAAATGTACTCTCTTTTTCCTCTTAAGGTGATAGTAGTTATGTTAGATTAGGTGGTTAGTTTAGGAAATTTAGATTAGGTGGTTAGTTTAGGGAATTTAGATTAGGTTGTTTAGTTTTGGGAATTTAGATTATGTTGTTTATATTTTTTTTAAATATTTTTATAATGTTACTAATATATTTATGTTTTTTATTAAATGATTTAATGTTCTAGATGGTTAGAGCGCAAAAGCTTAAGGATAAGCAGCGGCCGCCGACCGTGACTCATTACGGGGACATGTTTGGCCGTGAGCCAGGTCCTCGTACAGGCACATCATATTCTTCAGCTCCCAGTTCTTTGATTTCGGATAGTGTTCCCGAGTCTCAATTTTTGCCACCCGTTCCCCTCTTTGCTGCACCACCCGCACATCATCATATTCCAGAGGAGGTACCTCCTCCTCCTCCTCCGGGGTTCTTCCCGATTTGCAAGTGCCACCAGATTCTCCATATACTATGTACGCCGTCGAGGATCTTCTCGCTCAGCCAGGTAGAGAAGGTTTACCAGTCTTAGATCCCGACCGACCAGAAAACACTTACTGGTATGTTTCATTTTTTTTTAATTTATAACAAAATTAATTAACAAATTTAATACTTTTAATTTCTTTTTTTGTTCAGGTTTGGGGTTGATGGATGTGTCGTTCGGAGCGTCACCGATCATATCAAAGGTTACTTCCCTGATGCAGCTCCAAACTGGAAAATGACGCCCCTCCACACCAGAAAGACGTGGTTCAAAATGTTCACTGTAAGTGATTAGTAACTAAAAAACCTTATTTTTAAATTATTTAAAATTTTTAATATTATTGGACTAATTATTAATCTAATATTTTTTTGGTTACAGTAAAAATGGTGTTGATCCATAGGAGTGAACGAGCGGGTGAAGAGTGAGTTTGAGCATAAGGTGAAAGCACGATTGCTGGACATGGTCTCCAACTGGAAGGACGATTATGAGGTAGATGGTTATGAGAAGGGGAAACCCTCTTGGCTCACATATTTGGTGTGGGATGGCCTCATCCATTGTTGGAACCAGCCAGAATCGATCAAAACCTCTAACAGCTGCTCTGCAAACCATTTGACTAAAGATGAGTATGGCAACACGAAGATGCTCCCCAGTTGAGGTCAAAAACCTCACGCCGGAGTCCGTCTAGAAATGGTAAATTTTTTAATAACTATTTTTTTTAATACATATATTTTTAATTCATTTTTAAAAATATTTTTAGGTTAAAAAGACAAGATTTTTTTCATATCTCAAGGAGCTTTACGAGATGATCCACAAGAACAAGGTTGGCAATTTGTAGATCCTCGGTCCGAGCGAATCTACAACGAGATTGTTGCTCGGGTTGAGGAGCGCCAAACCCAGTTGACTCAGAAGTCTCCCGATGGGACACCCGTCATATTATCCACACCTCACTTGGATCGGACTTACGAGCAGGTAAATTTGTTTTCTTATTATTATTATTCATTTTAATTTATGTTTTTTTTCATTAACTAGCATTAATCTTTTATTTACAGGTCGTCTCTAAGAAAAAAAGACGTATTGTGGGGATTGGTTCCGTTAACGACTCATGAACGGGAGAATGAGACTGCTCAGCTGCTTTCAGAGTTGCACGCGACGCATTCTGATTTGAGCACGACGCAAGCCACCAAGAGGAGGACGACGAGGTAGAGAGGAGTGAAGACTTCGTCCGGCAGTTTCACGAGCAACACCCATAGTTTTTTTTCTTTTTCTTGTATTATAAATTTAAAACTTAAATATTTATGCATATACATATTTTAATTTTCTTCTATTATTTGAATTTTTAATTTTAAAAAAATAATTTATTTATATATTTTGATTATTATTTTTAATTTAGAAAAATTAGGGTTTCCAAATCAATTCCTCGTAAACCTACAAGGATTAGTTTACGTGACAATAACGAGGAAAAACATTAGGTGGTTTTTACGAGGAAAGTTTACGTGGCTTTAACGAAGAAACCATTACGAGGGCTTTACGAGGAAAGTCTTACGTGGCTTTAACGAGGAAAATGTTACGAGGCGTTTATGAAGAAATACTGTAGACGACTTTACGAGGAAAATTTTCCTCATAAATTAACGAGGAAAAAGCGAGAAAAGTCGAATACGAAGAATGTGTCACAACGATTTACGTTTTCTCGTTATTTTCTCGTAAACCCTCTTTTACGAAAAAATAACTAAGAAAAACCATGCTAGCTTTATTTGTGTTTTCTTATAGTG
>CAKOAT010123488.1:122571-153919 GCA_932364175.1 Eruca vesicaria subsp. sativa | reverse complement strand
CCCCCCCCCCCCCCACATATGTCCAGTATATTACACACAATGCAGTTTACTCATCACCAATGAGCCATGGGTGAAAGATTTTTTTTTTTAAATACAGAAAGTTGTCCGTACATATTCTAGCTCACCTAGAAAAAAGAGAGTTGGTTTTGTAACACAAAGAACATCCATTTAACCGGTTAAGCTCTAACCATGTTTGAAATAACGTATATTTGTTTCTGATAGAAGTCTCGGTAACGCTAATTAAGGAATACAACTAACACCAAATTAACTGAGTTCATCGTTAAAGTCTTTAAGTTTGTCGATATCCTGAAAAATAAAATTGTTTGGTTACAAACTTACAGTAGGATTTAGTAGGCGTTCACGGGCAACTAGACGAAGAGCAAGTCCGTGATAACACAATATTCGAAAGTTGAAACCAAATATTTTTTATATTCATGCATCTATATATATATTTATCAGTATTTTCATGTACATTGTACTCATGACTACTCTTCCACTTGAGACTACATTTCAAGGAAACAAACAAGATGTAAGTTTGGGTAGAAACGTGATCACAATGAACTGTTCCAACTTTTCAAATAGACCAAAATGAACTGTTCCAACTTTTCAAATGATATATTTTCTTACAAAAGTAAATTTTACGGGGAAAGGTCAACTATGCCAAAAAACAATCTGTACATACAAGTTTTTTGTTTTGTTTTGTTTTGTTTTTTTTTTTTTTTTTTTGAGAAGGCTTACTGTACATAATACAAGTTCTACGAATTAGTTTAGAATTTTAGGCTTGAAAGAAAAAGGTTTGTGTTGCAAATATTTTTTCATTGCTATTGTCAGCTATTATTGACACTCGGATACTACCAAATTTAAACCAAACTGTAAGACACTTCACAAAAATAAATCACCAGGTTATATATATATATATGTGTGTGTGTGTGTTTTAGTAAAAGATTTTTCATTTTATTCCTAAAATTATTAGGAAAAAAAATTGAATCGTATTTAGAAAAAAAATGGAGATGGAGACACGTGAAGACCAAGGTTTGTCACTAAGCTATTAAGTTAACCGAAGCGACTCTTCCATGCCAGTTGCCACGATTTATCACCGATGCCCACTAAATCCTAGCATAAGCTCCACTTGTCATTTAGTTTTATAGACGACTAAGTTCGTGATATGCTGCGTCTAAATATAAGTTCGTTGTTGACAAAAAAAAAAAATAATAAGTTCGTGATATTGATATCTACTGACAATCAATCACGTACCTTGAGAAAAATAGCATCTCCTTTTACTAAAACCACTACTTTATAAGAAATGTAGTAATTTAAACTAGTGTTGGTGCTCAATTAATGGTACTTTTTCGTTTCATTGTGATATAAAAAGATCCAAAATATGATGTATATACATAATTATTAGTGAAATTTCATCCAGGATATTTCATAAAAACTATTCTGAACAAAAGAAAAGAAAGAAATCGACAGGTTTAAACGTTGAATATGACCTTTCACATGTCACGTATGTGACATGTCTCCACATAGCAAACACCAATTAGCATTGTAATGAACGAGAGGAAAATATTTGAATGATTAATCTCAAATTCGTACTTCTATGAAGGAGATTATACAACAGTTCCAAGATTATTATTGATCGAAGATGTTCTTTTAAAAGGTTGATTAGTATTGGATAAATAATTTACAAAAAAAAAAAGTCATTAAGCAAAAGAAAAAATGGTTACCTCTTGGAACCTGAAACCCTTCTAAGGAGAGCAAGAAAACACAACACACGATAAAGCACGAAGAACCCTAACAGAACATAAACATTAAACCATCTATGTCTCTCATGAAGCCCTCTCTTGTCCAACACGTCACCTCCATTAACCAAGCATACCTTCCCTTGACCTTCCTCATACCAGACCAAACACTTGGAAGCCAAACACGAGTACTCGTTTATAAGAAGCGCATCCAACGCATACTTATACATCGAGATGAAGTACATGAAAAGCCAATACTTAGGCAGACTCTCCTTCGAAATGAAGTAACCGGAGAACAAGAAGAAGGCCGCTAAAAGAACCGTCACAAGTGAGGTTCCCGCAATGTAGTTTGGGGCAAGAGAGCTCAAGAAGAGAACAAAAGAGTTCGCCATTAGGACAATGACCCATATCACTAGAACGAAGTACCCAAAAGCTTGCCATGTGGGGCAGAGACCGACGAGGAAATAGACAGAAGCAGAGTAAATGATTGAGATAACGAACAAATAAGGCAAGAAAACAAGCGTGTTGGCAAGAATGTGTGAGGAGAGTCTATAAACACCACTTGAAGTCTCTCTGATAAGAATTGGACGCTCGTTGATGAAGATAGGGAGTGTTTCGGTTGTTGAAGAGAGGAGGAAAGTGAGTGTGAAAGCGAAAAGACCAAATCGTTTTTCGATACCTTCTTTGCCGATTCCGATGTTGATGTAGATAGTTCCTAAGACAATACCAACTACAAGTGCTTCTAATGCATTGGCCAGAAGCAGCTGTCTTGTCCGGTATATGATCTTCCAGAATCTTGTCGAAAGAAGGCATATCTCTGTGATTCTTGATTTTCTATAACGAACAATACTTTGTTTCTGTCTCTGTGCTCGGTTTTCCGTAGAAGGGAGAGTGATAACGTCGGTGTTTCCATCGGATTCACGAAGTTCTTGAAGTACTTCCATAGCGTATTCAAGAGAGTTGAGCTGAGGAGGGACAGTAAATCCCTTGGATAGCAAGAAACCTTCGAGAGAGTCAAGCCTTCCATGGTACGCAACAGTTCCTTGTGAAAGAAGTAAGAGACGATCAATGATAGAGAGAATCTTGAAGCTAGGTTGGTGAATAGACAAGATCACGGTCCGTTGTCTTGACAGAGCTATGGTTTTGAGAATGTTAACAACATCAAAAGCCGATTTACTGTCCAAACCGGAAGTGGGTTCGTCGAGGAGTAGAAAGCAAGGTTCGTGAAGTAGGCTTAAACCTATAGAAACCCTTCTTCTTTCTCCACCGGATAAGCCTTGACCGAGTCTTGTATTTGAGAGGTGTGTTAGGTTAAGGTCTGAGAGAAGAGAGGTTACGGTTTGAGGGACATCTGATGGGTTTGGAAGCAAGAGACGAGCGGCGAATGAGAAGGTCTCGGAGACGGTGAGGAGAGGGAAAAAAGAGTCATGTTGAGGGACATAAGAGGAGATTTTGCGGTAAGAGGAAGGGTTTATGGGAACGGAGTTTAAGAGGATTGAGCCGGAGGTTGGGGAGGTTTTAGAGGCGAGAATGTCTAGGAGAGTTGATTTCCCGGCGCCGGAAGGGCCAACGACGGCGAGGATCTCGGCGGGATGAGCTGTGAGAGAGATGTTGCGGAGGATAAAGGAAGGTGGCTCACTTGCTGCAAAGCGGAGGAGGGAGAGAGAGGTCTTTGGTTGGGTGTAAGAGATTGAAGATGTGGTTAGTGTGTAGGCCTTTGTCTCCGACGGCTGCGGCGGAGGTATGTCCATTTATGGTTTTAACTTGTATGAGTGTCGTACTGAAGGATGATACTCTTATAATATAAGTTTTTATTCGGTTTTGAATGATGTGTTTTGGAGTTGTGTTGTAATAAGCCACAAACTTCACATTTTGAGTTTTTTTTCTGTTTCACTTCAATTTTCTGATTTTTAGTTAATCTGAAGTAGAGTTTTGGATTTTTGCAGCCTTTTGTGTTTATCTTTCTTAGATTAGATGTTTACGAAAACTGCGTTTCACGGGACCTTATTTTGATTATAGCAAAAGTTAAAACATTCCGCAAAAGTTAAAACATTCCGCAAAAAGTTATGCTATTTTTTCTGTATTGCTTTTAATATTTCAAATCATTCGGAATTATTTTTGTTTGGAAATTCAAACTAATGAAAAATAATTTAACGAAACTATCTCAAATTTGAATGATAAAATAACTTTTTGATGATAAAAAAAGCTCACTATTTAGAAAAAAAAATATTTGTCTATGTTAAATATGCGAGTCTTGAATGATTTATCCTAGATGGTTGGCGTTTAACGGCCGATTAATTTGCGACAAAAAGAGTTTACATTAGAACAGGATAATTATTCCAAATAATGTACCTATGTACTATCAAATGTAACCATAACTCTACAGAAGGAAAGAAAAAAGAATACTTTTTTTTTTTTGAAACTTGAAAAGAATACATTTAGTTTTACGGAATGAGAGAAAATGAGCGATATATCCAAAGAATGGACAGAGTAATAAGTTTAAAAGATCCAAATTATGACAAAGAGAAAAAGAGAGTAATAAAGTCAAAAACGAGTTAAAAGTTGAAACATGTGGACAAAAAATGAATAGCATATAGTAGATTTTGATATCTGCTCATATCATATGCTAGCAGCCATATATGCCCTTGATATAAGTGTAATATATGGGAATATGCATGTGTATATAGTGATTAATGATGCGAAAACATGGAAGAAAGATACAAAAGGAGAATGATTGTAACGAGGTCACGGGCCTACTGTTTTCTATCACACTTCTCCTCTATAATTGCTTTTCGATCCGTGAACTGTCTACCTTAGTTAAGCAAGCACGCACATCGGAATACTTTTGTTACTAAAACATTTATGCTGGTCTGTGACTTCAGCAGATCAAGGGTTTCAGTTTTATTTTCGGTATATTGATATGTTATAAAAACAAAAGGTGAAAACGGTTTAAGATATTCTAAACATAATTGCTCTTATTTCACGGTCCAAAGCATTCGACGACACAATTTAATTAACTGATTCTAACTTGGTGTACTAATTAACATGTTCACCCAAAAAGGGTCTTCTAATTTACCAGTTGATATGCCGACATCAATAATAAAAACTAATTGATGAAAACCAGTTCGTTTGACCCAAAAAAAAAAAAAAAAAACAAAAACAAAAACAGTTCACCAAAAAATAATAAAACTAACCACAAAATAGTGGTTTAGTGGTAGGCGAGCTTTGGGATTTGCTAAGCAACTCGAGTTCGAAGGTACCCCACTACATCTTATCTTGTGGCCACGCGGATATAGACCTATCTTACGATCCATTTGAATACCCAGAGTAAAGATTTATCCGTGGGCTGTACCATCCCTTTGGGGATTAGTCTAGGCCTCTTTATGGACCTCGGATACTCTCAGAATTAAACCAAAAAAAAAAAAAAACTAATTGGATATACACTAGTCTCCTTCCAACGATATTACGGAACTAGAACCCAAAATATTTTTTGTACCGAAATATCTTAAGTATTTGCCCCTCAAAGATGATGTAGAATTGTAGATATGCCTTGATCATTGTGTATAACTAAAGATTGATTACCTTTGTTGTATTTGTTTACATTTACAAATGAACAAATTTACACGAAGAGTTGTTTTTTGTAGAACCAAAAAAACACTATCATCATGTGAAATTGAGACATAGTTGAGAATATATATCTATATTATCAAAGCAAAGATTATGTCCCTGATATTTTAAGAAAATTACAAAACATCTCACTTCTTTTTATTTTGAATAAAAATTGTACATTAAATGCCCAACTTAAAATAGTCCACTAAAACCTAATAATTTTAACATTTACTTACAATGAAATGGGCTTCAAATCTATACAAAAAAAATTATACATTTGTAAGTTTACAAATTCGTCAACAGAACTATACATGAGCATTTTACCCAGACCCGAAGACCCGAACAAGAACCGACCCAAAAATACAGGTTCAGGTCCGGGTTTGGACCCGCGGGTCTCGGTTCGGGTCTAGGCCTACTTAAAAAACCCGATTGGGTACCCGAGTACCCACAAATTATTGTTCATATTAGGTGTATTTAGTTGAATGGGTATATTTTTGATAATTCAGGTATTTTTTAAAGTTTCAGATTTGGATTTTCGTTTATAATATTAGGTTTTAGGTAAAATTTTAAATTATTTTTAAAAATATAATCCGGGTATCAGGGTAAAATTCTGGGTGTTTTTTGAATTTTTGGGCCTGATTCTGAATAAACTTTCGGATAGTTTTGCGATTTTTCGGACATTTTTAGAGTTTCCGGGTATTTTTTGGATCCAGTTTGGGTCTTTCAGATCCTTTTCGGGTCCTAAATATCCAAACTACCCGACAATATATCCGAACCAACAGACCCGACAAGACCCGATCCGGAAAATTATAGATACCTATATAGGTCCAAATTTCTAGGACACGAAAGACCTAGATCCGATAAGACCCGATCCAAACCCGATTCAAGAATCTGGATACTCAGGATTAAACATTATATTATCTGCGCTTTCAAAATCTAGTATATATATATATATATATATCACAATGATACCATGACAAGCTGTCTCAACTGGTAAGGGCCCAAAACACTTGTGTTACAGATTTCCAGTTTGAGCACGCTTAAAAACCTAAGAGGAGATTAAGCAACTGGCCTTTGTCGCCGACACTTCTTCTCGGCCTTGGAAGATTAGTCGGGCCTAATAACTTGAATTACCTCCCGGTCTAAAAAAATACCATAATGATAGGATTGTTTCAGTCTTGCATTCTGAATTTGAGACTGATATACATACGTTACAGAAAAAAAGCTCTTTTCTCTTTCATCCCTTTCTCTCTCGAAGTCAAAACCAGATCTGAAAGTTTTTGGGCTGCCCCGGCCTCCCCGACGGCGCATGTGGGCCGCTCCGGCGCTGGTGGTGTCCCCTCTCTCTTCCCTTACTTTGTTTTTCTATTTGCTTCACTCTAGATGGCTTCACTCGCTTTGCTTTGCCGGGTTCTCTGCTCTGGAAACAACTTGTTCTCGTCTCTGCACGTGAAGAGCTCTGAGCTTGGGTCTTGTTTGGTCAGTGTTTGGAGACTTGGTGATAGGTGGGTGTGCTCTTTATCGGTGAAATCGGCTCTTAGGGCTTTGTAAGGGGCTCTTTTTCCCCTTTGTAGGACCAGTGGTGCGTGGAGGCTGCGTGGTGTCTTGCCGACGGACTCTTCAACAGTTTTCGGGCTGTTTTGGTTCGGCTCAAGCGTTGGTCTTGCGATGACGGTTTCCTTTCCCTTCTTGGGCGTCTAGGATGGGCGAGCTCTGTTTCACCCTTGGCTTGATAGCTTGGGAGATCCGGTTACTCGTTGGCGCTTGTAGCTCGTGCTATCGGCGTATGTTGATGTACGATGTGTTCTTGCGTGTTGTTCTGCTCGGGGTTGGAAGCGTCGTCCATGGCGATTTCAAGGCAATGTAGCAGACTTCCTCTCAATCTCCATTCATCTTGCCGTCTATTCGGTATCGGGCAATCGGAACGTGTCGACTTGCTTATGGTTGTGTGTGCTCCTGGTTTTGTTTCTTCAAACTCGACCCTTGCCACATGGTTTCAGTTTTAGACGTCAAGTCATACCTCTTCCCGGTTTTCGGTGGAGGCGACCTTCGAGGTTTTTCAGAGGCTCTATGGTCAGTGGATGCTCCTCTACCCTTGGTGGCTTGGTCGATGTTGGCGGCATATCCCAGCGCTTTGAGCATGCTTGTGTTCGAGGTGATGTTGCTACACTAACGTTTTGCAGGTTATGGAGTGCTCTCCGTTTTTTTTAGTTGTAACTGGTCCGGGTCCGTCGTTTTAGCAGCGATATGGAAGATTGTACAAAAGAGTTAGACCGTGGTTTTCAATCGGTACATTGTCTAATTTCTCTTCTATATTCGTTTGGGCGTCATGGTTGGTGAAAGTTACAAGTTCCGATGAGATCCCCGGGAGCTAGCTACTCCGGAGACGACATGGGAGTTCCCAGCAACCGAGGCAACGAAGTGAACCTCACGGTTCCATGGTTATCGGCTACGGTTGAGAACATCAAACGGGTCTTAGGCATTTTAGCAGTGGGTTACCGGAACGTGCCGGGTTTAGTAGGTGGGCAAACATAGCTTTGTAATAGAAAGACTTAGGAAATTTTGTTCAATTTGGGCTTATAACCGGATCTAAATTCCAGTTAGAGGGTCGATCTAATATAATATTATATTTAAAAAAATCAATGTAACGAAGGTTGTTGATCAAAGAAAAAAAATTACATAACGACTGAAAATATGTTTGTAGTATTTATTATGTTATGTTTTTGTTACGTGAAAAAATAGTAAACCCCATAAATATTACTTTTTTGCCAAAGGGTTACTTTTAAACATCTTATTTGTTATTTTTTTTTTCTGAATCTATACTATTAAAAGAGAATGAGCTTAAATAAATCTACGTATAAAAATTGTTTGGGTTCTTTCATTAGACTAACCTTTTTTGGTCTTTTCTAATATTTCTCCAACCAAACTGTGCAATAATATTATATCATATAATTTATCTTATATATCTCTAACAATACATTAGTCAATATTCTTATTTATTATACATTACTCTTATTATTCAATATTCTTATTTCTTCACAATACGTTATTTTAACCTTATAATATATTATTCTTTTGTAAACATGTCTCATTAATTTCATAATACGTGACTGATTTCACCAATTATATAAAAACTATATCATTTGTTTGAGTAACCAACTATGCAACCGTACACTCCATCCATTCCATTTATTAGTTTTCATAGCTGGTGTTTAATAAATGGAGAATATAAAATATATTAAACATCCGAACACGACCAATATGTTTAAAACCAAAATTTAATTATTTTTAGAGTAAACCTATTTATAACATAGTATATGGTAATAATACACAAATCAGTTTATTATCATAGTATTCTAATGTTTGGAGATATTTATACAAACAAGTTATAAAATTAATGATTTTTTTTATTATAGAGAATCTTTTTAAACCTTTTGTTTATAAATATATCTAGATTCGTGAAAGATCGTAACTTATACTTTCAATATTTTTGTGAATGATCTAATTTTGTATATATATCTAGTGTGGTAATTTCTAATTTTCAGGTATGTAGCAGGTCTAGGTAGGTTTAGATATTTAGGACCAGAAGTACCAATAAACCCGAAAAATATTCGAATCTCAAAAAAATACTTCAAACCATAAATAAATACTCAAAATATATTCAAATATCTGAAAATCCTGAATTTTACCTAATCTGACTCGAAAAACAAAAAATATCCACAATATATATATTCTGTGAAAATTTTACCTGAAACCAAAAATTGTAAGTGAAACTAAAAAGAATATACATAATACCAAAACATATATGATATATTAAAACATATATAATATGAAAAAAGCAAATTGAGTACTTTTATTTACCCGATCGTGTCTCGAGTATGATCCAGACTAGAATCGATTCCTGTGGATTTTTAAAAATAGACAGTAGGTATTTTTTTATGGATCCAAACAAAATCTGTATTTTCGTGTCGGTTACGGTCGTGTTTTCGATCCAGGTAAAATGCCAAGACCTAGAGAAATTTACATTAAAAATCTACATACAAAATTTCAAATAAACTAATTTTTAAATTATATAATTTTTCAAAAAAATCTATTTCGATATAATACGATTAACATAAAAATGTACATCAATTCCAAAATACTAATTCATATCAAAATTTCTTTATTGTCTAACAAAAACCTGCGCCTTTTAAACGCGGGTCAAAATCTAGTGTAATGTTATAAATTGTAGTAGATGATCCATTTAAAGTATCGCACATTAAAAGAGTCATGACTTCTCTTTAATAGATTAGATATTGTATATGCTAAATTAGAGATACAATAAATATGTTATAAATTTTTATTTATAGATAAACTAAATTATAGAAAATATTTCTTTTTCACCCTTTAAAAAGGAATGAGCATGATTTTTTTAACAAATGATTCAGCTTTTAATAGTAAAACAAATATTTTTAAAGATTATGTGTGGGAAAAATAATAGTTTTTTAAGGAAAAAGATAATGTTAATCAAAAACATGCAAACACTTAACGTTAACTCCTAAGACAATACAAATAAAATACATAAATAAAAATTTTATATATTATTTTAATCAAAAAATAATGTTAATCAAAAACATGCAAACACTTAACGTTATAGTGGTGTATGTAATATATTTATATTGGTGAAAATAAAAGTTTGTTCAGAACAAAGGAAAAAAAAATTAAGTTGTGGGGAGGAATGATCATAGAAACAAATGTAACTTTTTTTTTTATAACACTTGTAACAGAGAAAAGTTCAAAGCAATACATAACAAAAGAGAAAAACAACAGAGATACAATGGGATGTCATTAGACACCAAAAAGAAATTGAAAGAATCTCACCAAAACCTCTTACTGCTGAGCCTCCAGAGCGAGCAAATGGTGAAGCCACACCGGAGCATGTCGGGCGATATATGAATGATGACGCAGATCACGAGTGACACTTAAGGCAATAGCCGCGGCAGCTTCATTGCGTTCAGGAAGAACGTGCTCTAGACTCCATGAATTTATTCTTGCCAGAAGGAAAGAGATATTGTGGCGGAGAATGTTGAAGTTAGAGTGATCGTCAGGCTGTATGAGAACGGTACGAAGGCTCTCCGAGGAAGTTTCAAAAATAATATTGGAGAATTGTAAATTTTGCAAGCATTCAACCGCCCAAAAGAGAGCCCACAAGTCAGCCTCTGTTTTCGAACGCATATAGGAATATGCTCGGCGACTATGCATAATTGTACAACCATTTTCATCACGTAAAATCCATGAAGCACCACTAAGGTGACTTGAATTTACCCATGAGGATCCAACATTACATTTGAGGAAGCCAGCAATCGGTTTTTTCCATGTATTCATACACGTGTTCACTGTATCCAAACCATCTCTCGATCCTGTGAAGGTATCAAACCACGTTGATTCTTCTTCATAGGCCTTCTTAGCAATAAACGAAGACTCGAGAACCTTGGTTTCAAATACAAAAGCATTCCTAGCTTTCCAAATCTCCCATAACAACCATGGGAAAACTTTACTAGTGTGTATATCCGTACCTGAGCTCCTCGACATCCTGATCAGGTGCACAAAGTTGAAAAAAATTGAAGTCCGAGAAAAACCTCCTAAGGGTAGTGGAAAATTAGACTGTGCCCAAGTGGCACGTGCTTTATCACAAGTAAAAAGAACATGGCAGATAGTTTCATCACCAAGACCACAAACTGGACATGTTGGATCAATTGGGATACCCCGTGTAGTCAAACGTTGCTTGACAGCTAACGCACCAGATAAAGCCCGCCACATAAAGTGTTTAATCTTTGGTGGAGCTTTGATTTTCCACAGGTCATGCCACAATTGTTTTTCATTAGGAGTGATAGAGTTTCCATTAGGGTGCTCAAAACCCACCAATGCCTCCAACAACTTATACCCACTACGAGTGGAATATACCCCATTTGGTGTAAATCCCCATTTGATCGAATCCTCAATTACCAATGATGGTTTTAGAAGTAAAATTCTTTGAACATCCTGTGGTGTAAAGGTCTGATGCAGTAGATTAATATCCCATTGGTTTGACCCCTGCATGAATAAGTCTGAAACTTTTAGAGCTAGATTTATTGGGCTACCCTCACGATACATTGGAGGACGGGGAATAGTATCAATAATCCAGTTTTCAGCCCATACATTAGAATTAGCCCCATCGCCAATATGGCGATATAGTCCCTTTTTGAGCAATTCCCTACCGTGCATGATACTTCTCCATGCATATGATGGGCGTGTCCCCATTCCACACTCAAGAAAATTACCATTTTTGAAATATTTGCCTTTTAAAATTCTAGAAACTAAAGATTCAGGATTATGCCAAATTCGCCAAGCTTGTTTCCCGAGCAAAGCTTGATTGAAACGACCAATGTCATGAAACCCAAGACCCCCCTGTTCCTTGGGTTTACATAATTTTTCCCACGAAACCCATGAGATCTTTCTCTTTCTATCCCCACTACTCCACCAAAATTCAATAATCGCACTCGTAATTCTTTCGCAAAGACCTTTTGGTAACCGAAAAACTGACATTGCATATATTGGAAGAGCTAAAGCAACCGATTTTATTAACACTTCCTTGGCACCCATCGAAAGAGTCTTAGAATACCACCCTTGTAACCGTCCTTCGAGTTTTTCTTTAATAAAATTTAAGAGATCTTTTTTCGAACCTTGAAAACACTCAGGGAGGCCAAGATATGAACCCTCTCCACCTTCCTTTTCTATACCCAAAACCTCTTTTATAGCATTTTTAGTCCCATCAGCAATGTTTTTCCCAAAAATGATAGAAGACTTTAAAGGGTTTATCATTTGGCCAGACGCATCTCCATAAAGGGTTTAACTTAGATTGTTACATAAATAGTTCATCTATATTATTAAGGGCAATTCTCTTAAATAGCCATCTTTTAAGTTTTTATCACAAAATAGACCTCAAAAGTTAAAATGACCAAAATAGCACTTTTTATTTTGAAAATTTTAAGTTTTTCTTTTTTTATTTTTTTTTAATTTGAAACCCTATTCCCAAAACCCTACTCCTCAACTCTAAACAAAAAAGTTTAGGATTAGTTTACCCAAAGGGTAAAAATGTATATTTAATAAAACATTTAAGTGCTATTTTGGTCATTTTAATTGTTAAGGTCTATATTTGTGACAAAATCTTTTTAGGTCTATTCTAGTAATTTTCTCTATTATTAATGTGCATTAATGTTAATAGTTTTGAAGATGACGTTGTTCAAAACAATATAGCTATGCAATATATAAAGAGAAAATGACTAGAATAGACCTAAATTTTTTTTATCACAAATATAGACCTTAACAATTAAAGTGACCAAAATAGCACTTAAATGTTTGATTAAATATACATTTATACCATTGGGTTAACTAATCTTAGATTTTTTTTTTAGAGTTTAGGAGTGGGGTTTTGGGGATAGGGTTTCGAATTTAAAAAATTAAGAAAACTTAAATTTTCAAAATAAAAAGTGCTACTTTAGTCATTTTAATTTTTGAGGTATATTTTTGTGATAAAAACTTAAAAGATGGCTATTTTAGAGAATTTCCCATATATAAATTTAATTTAGGAAATATTTTACTGATTTTAGAAAAGATATGGAATGCATACAGTTAGGAGTAATTGTTATTTTATTAATTTTGGAAAAGACAAAATATCTATAAATATAGCTTCATTTAAAACATCAATGGCATGGTAATGTATATATAGTGAAAATCAAAAGGATAATCTAAATTTGTACTACAGTTTTAATAGATTAGACTAGATCTTGATTCGCACAACCGTGCGGGTCTTCGTTATATTGATAATTTATAAAAAGGTATCAATAAATAATAATATATTTATTTATAAAATTTCGTAAAATACTAAAGTGATAGATGCTAAAGAATTATTTTTACACACAACATGAAAATATAAATTATCATTAACAAATATTTATCTATAGTATATCTAAATAAATGTTAAAATGTATTGTATGCAAATTACAGAAACTAAAAATCTATATTAAAAAAGATTATATATTTGATTATTTCAGATTATAATTTATGTATCAAACTTAAAAATATACTAATAAGTAATAAAAATCAATTTAAAATATATAAAGAATTACTATATATTAATAATGATGAATAAGAACTTAACAACAAAATTGTAGAGTTATATAATATATAACATTAAATATAAATCATATATTTAATTTTTTATAATACTATCAAAGTAATGAAAATTCTTTGTGCGTCAAACTCTAGTATATAGTTTTTTTTTATTTAGGTTTTCGGAATATATAGTTCTATCTAAATAAATGTTAATTTCTTAAACAAAAGCAATTGTATTCAAATAAAAGATAAAGATATGGGGTGATATTATAATTAAATTATGTTAAATTAGTTAATTGTTTTCAAAAATGGTCCAAATAAAAAAAATTATACATGAAATAAGTCATGACTTCGTGTTAATAGTATAGATAGATAAATATATAGTATATTATTTTGTATATTTGAAATAGAATTTCAGTATTTGTTTCTAACATAATATATTTAAATTTTGTAAATAAGTATTTTAGAAACTCCATCAACTTATATTATTATTCTCATTAAATATAAATAGAAATATTTTAGCTAATTTTAATTTTCATTTATAAATAAAATAATAAATTTTAAAGATATTTCATGATAGTTAGAATTTAAATTCAATTATTTACGAAAATAAAATTTTCCCCTACAATGTAGAAAAATGCCAACAATATTTTGTTGGATTTATTTCTTTTGTATTTCAAATAAAAGATAAAGATATTTAAAGATATTATGATTAACTTATGTAACATTTGATAGTCTTGATAATCTTTCTAAGGAAGAGTCTATTTTTAAAAAGTCACACATGAATTCAAGGTTGTGACTTCGGTTTTAATATATAAGATTTTTCCGCTAGATCTTCTTGTTATCAGTCTCAGTCACATTCTTTATTAGATCATATGATACTTTTTTTAGTGTATGTATCTGAATATGTACGTCAAGCATGCACAGATCTTTGGATCTTTGGATCCCAACTATACCTGCCAAGTCAGTTAGGCCAGTTGCCCCTGTGGTTCATCTGATGATGCCAGTAAGCCAACTCATAAGTGGAAACTCAAAGCAATGGAATTCAGAATTACTGGATAACTATGTCAGTCCAGATGATATCCTACTCATCCGATCTTTGGCCATAAGTCAGAGACATCAGAAAAATGAATTTTGTTGGAGTTATACGAAGAGTGGATGATACACGGTCAAATCTGACTACTAGGTAGCAACTAACATTTTGAACAGGGAAATAGAAACACAGTCGGAACCAAGTATTGTCAAACTACAAACTCATGCTTGGAAGATTAAAACTCCACCAAAAATCAAACACCTAATATGGCAAACTATATCAAGACAACTAGCAGCAACAAATAGTTTAACACATCGTCATATGCGGTGTGATAATCATTGTTCTAGATGCGGGGGCTGCAAATGAGACGATCAATCATGCTATATTTGAATACCTGCCAACATTATAAACTTGGGTGATTGCTAGTGATCGTTTAATATAGTTAAAAACTATTTAACATTTAATGCTTCTTTGGTTTAAAAAATGAATGAACATCAGAATATTAAAAACAAAACAGGCAGGGCTAATATCTTTGTGTGTTTTCCTAATGACTCTAAGAAATTCTCGTGTTGAGCCACTTACAGATTGTCTCTTCGAAGCTCTGGTTTCCCGTGATACATATGGAAGTGAGCCCCTTCCACATTTATTTTTTTCCGATTCTGATCCAGATGTTTTTAATTGATGTACTCAGGCCCGGCCCGTGGCACAAGCAGGGTAATCAATGGTTAAGAAATTTTTTTCACCATGCTCATTTTTAGTGATTCTAATATTGAATGTTTTATTGAACACCTTGAATGTAAATGGTTCAACAAGTAAAAGAAGCCCAAAAGGATCTTGTGCACTAAGAAATATGCATTCACAATTTTAGGTATTTCCATTTTTTTCAGAGGAAATAACTGAGCTGTTCCTTTTTCTTTGAGCCTCCTTCTCCATACAAATCATTCCATTGCTTCAGCTCATCCATTCCAAATCCTTCTGATGCAAAACTCGCTGCTACCTGCAAAACACACAGCATATTAGTTAGGGTTTCTTGCTTCCTTGACTTTTCTTGTTAAATTGACACAAAATGTTTGACCTGGTTTCTAGCTTTTCTCATGTCTTCCATGTTCAAAGGTCTCAAAACAATATCTCTCTCCTCAGAAGATTTTTCTACTTCTTTGCCTTTGCCTGCTTCTTCTCTTTTCTTCTTCTCCTCAGAAGCTTCTTCTACTTCTTTTGGTTCTTCCTTGCCTTTTCCAGCTTCTTCTCTTTTCTTCTTCTCCTAAAACCACAGAAACAAATCAGAATGTGCTGAGAGTTCGATCAGTATAGAGGGCAGGAGAGTGTCTTTTACTCCTTTTACCTGATCTTTCAATATCTCTTGCTGAATCAGTTCTCTAACCGGTCTATACGCAGCTGTGATGCACAAGTTCTGTTGCACAAATGTTAAACAACCAGTCAGTTTCCAGGATTTGACACAAGATTTTTGAGCTAAAGATATGATATAAACCTTAAGATCACTTCCACTGTAGCCTTCTGTCATCAGTCCAATCTCATGAAAATCAAGATCATCCGTTTTTTCTTTCGACAACAAAGTTCTCAAGATCTTCTCTCTGCTCTCAATGGAAGGAAGTCCGACCATTATCCTGTAAATTAATTTCCAACACAATTAGTACTTAAGAATTATTTTGCATGCATTTTACAAAATGTTGCTATAAAATAGTACAGTACCTGCGCTCAAACCTCCTAATGATAGCATCGTCAAGATCAAAGGGTCTGTTTGAAGCTGCAAGAACCAGAACCCTTGCACCTGGTTCAGTCATTAATCCATCCCAATGCAACATAAACTCATTCTTGATCTTCCTCGCGGATTCCGACTCTCTAGCTCTTGTCCTTTGTCCCAACATACTATCCACTTCATCCACAAATATAATCGTTGGAGATATTTTAGCTGCTAAAGTAAACAAAGCTCTCACGTTCTTCTCGTCTTCTCCAAAATATTTTGAAGTGATTGTAGACATGGAGACATTGATGAAACTAGCTCCTGCTTCATTTGCAATTGCCTTTGCAAGCATTGTCTTGCCAGTACCTGGCGGTCCGAAGAGTAAGATTCCTCTACATGGCTTGAGAAGACTGCCTTTGAAGAGATCAGGTCTTCTAAGTGGAAGCATCACAAGTTCTTGAAGCAACTCTTTTGTTTCGTCCAAAGAACCAATATCTGCAAATGTTACACCAATCTCATTTGCTGGTATGACCTCTGATCGTATACGCGTCTCATACTCATTATCATTGTTTGTGTCAAGCTTCTCTTCAGATGATTTGGTTCCACCTTCTTGGAATATACTCAAACCATGAGACAAGCTGAATAGTGTAAGATCATGTAATCATCAGTTTAACCATCTGAAACAACCTATTAAATTAAATAAACAAAACTGATTTGAGATAGAGCCTACCTTTTGGAAGATATAACAAGCTTCCCGTTTCTGTACTCCGGTTCTTTTGTGTGTGCCATATGATAAATGATTGCAGAAACCACAACCTCTTCAATGTGGTTCCTCAAACACATTGTATCCGCATGACATATTGAAGCTAAGTCATCGCATTGGATGTCGTTTGCAGCAAGAACATCCGCGATGTGGTTCTTGTTGTCTTGAAACATATTCATCTTCATGTCATCTTCTAAACGACCTTTCCAGCTCAAGAGCTGAGATTCATCCTCTGGTGGTCTTATTGCGATGTTGTAAGGAAAGAGAGCCGATGTTCCTTCGCTTACTTTTTGGTAATCATATTCGGATTCTAATACTCTTGAGCCAAGAATCAAGACAGGACCAGAGAGATTGTTCAACAACCTCTGGAACAACTTGTAGAATCTTTCTGACTCAAGAAGCTTCTCAACATCCCTGAGGTATATTATTAGCGGATTTTTGTCTGATACAGAGACCAACACCTGCAGAGAACGATAACAATTGTGAAAAAAAAACCCCATTGAAACAATTTAAAAAACGTTTGTCTTCTTTTACCTTGTAAAGTGATTGCAAGAAAAGTTTCTCGTCGAAGCATAGATTTGTGCTGCCTTTGCTGGAAGCTAGAATCCCTTAAAAAGGACATATATGGAGCAAAGAGACGTAAGAATCTGAAGCTGGATATTATGTATCAAGAAGATGTAATTAAAAAAAAAAAACAAAGTAGGATTCTTTGTTGGTACATACCTCTTGGATCAACTTTGCTTTGAGAGAGCATAGAAAAGGAACCCATCAAACTCGACATTTTATTGAACGTTAGCTCAGAAATAGACCTCTTGTGAAACTATAAATCAATGAAGAGATAAAAATAGAGTCAACGCTCTAAATTCTGAAATCATCAGCTAACAAAGCATGATAGAAGCAACTTACAGGTTCCTTCATAGTGCATCCATATTTACTTTGTATCTGTTTCAAAAGAATACAATAGACAAAGCTTAGGAGTCAAGATATGTTTCTTATTTGAAATATTAAAGTAGCTAGATGCATTTAGTGATTTACCTTGATAGAGAAATCCTTTAAATCTAACAGCAATAGCTTTGATTTAAAGCTATGTGACAAAGCTTTTGCAAGCATTTGCTGATAGAACTCTGCACGACCGGAAAGTAGAATGGCTTTACTTGCAGGTGCAAAATTCCGAGTGTGCTTTGAGATATCAGACCCTTTTAGACGAAGATAAACTGCACTTGTCAATAACACTCGAGTTCTCTCGCTGCCATTTAACAATAAACAATTTTGAATGAGTTTACAAATGCCTACATCTTATTGTAAAGAACATGAAAGTAGAAATTCATAATCTGCCAAGTAAATGATTCGGAATCAAAATTTCAATTTTCTTTTACAATTTAGAATGTAAACTCTCACATTATTCATCTTAGTATTTACATACTTGGGTCAACAGTATGGTGAAGTGAAACTAAAAATAGTGTCAGCCTTATAAAATTTTAATGATAATAATGAACGGAATTAACTATATTAGTAGAATCACGCAAGGATCTTTCTATTTCACTGTCTGCCTCCATTTTTATAAATAAAAAATAAATACATACTCCCTCCGTTTTCATATAATTGACGTTTTAGAATCTCTACTCTGTTTCAATAAATTTGACGTTTACAAAAAAAAAAAAATATATGCAAAAGATAATGACCAATGACTTTATATACCCTTGTGTTATTAACAAATTCAAGTTTCAAAGTGGAATTACGAGAGAAAATGGTCAACCGATAAAGGGTAAATATGATATTGTATTAGATGTCTTAATCTGTGTGCAAACTATATAACGAAATATAAAAGAAAACAGAGGGAGTATTAAAAATGCAAACGTAAATATTATAATTCATACATATATATATATATATATACTTTGTTTTTCTCTTAAAATGAAATTAATTAAAGAACTTTTTACGAAACAGTTAAAATAAGTATACATAATATTTCTATTTTACATAATATTATTGTATTAGAAAAATTTTAACTTTAATTTTAACATATTTAAGTATTTTGGATTCGATCTGAAAACAAGATATTTGGAGTGTGTAGATCCATATACCTTGATTTTTAGGTTCGTAGATTCAGATCTGTATATTTAAATATGTTAAATTTTTAGTTGTATTAATAATTATATTTGATATAATATATTTTATTTATAAATATTATAGTATTCTTAATTTTTTTTATTATTTTAGAATTTTAGTATATTTAAAAAATAAATTTTATTTTAATTATTTTTAGGGTGGATCTGAATACCTACAGTCACATATAATATAATATCTAGACGTAAGGGGATGATTGGTTGGACCTCTAAATGCTCTGGACAGTCAAAATTTAGTTAAGAAAAATATATTTCAACCAGTCAAAAAATTTTTTTCTTTAAAAAACCTACAACCAAAATATGTCAAGAAATTTTAAAGTAGCTGTACAGAGCTTTATTTCTAGAACAAAAAAATAAGTGATTTACAAAACTACAACAAAAAAAACTATAACAAATAAATCTAGTTTAATTTCTACGACCAAAAATATAAAACTACACTTCATTCCAAATCATCCCCGTATATTTGCAATCTGAATATCTAAAAATCACAGATATGGATTCGAATACTAAATCCATAAATTCAACAGATATGGATTTGAATTCGGATACCCTAAATTTTTTGGATATCCAGAATTTTAAACACTATTAATTGGTGAAGAGCCAAAAAATATATATGTTGGAGAGCCAAAAAAAACTCTAGAATTTTTAGAATTTAAGAGCCTCTCGGAGATTGTCAAAGAAAACAGTGAAATTTGGATTTGGGCTAAAGAAAGCCACTTAGTGACAAAAACTGTATCATAATCACTTATAAATCTTAAACACACAGAATAAAAAGATGATGTTTTAAGTCACCTTAAGAAGTACGGAAACTCATCGAAGGTGACACTACTCTCTCTCCCATCCAAAATTTGTAACACCAACTCTTGTTCAATCTGTTCTCCGGTGAGTCCGTCTTCTACTGAACCCGACCCGTTTGCCCATCTACCCAAACTCGTACTAGATGCCAACCCAATCCCTAGTCCAACACCAACACCTAAAGCTGACAACAATACGCTCTTCTGCTCCATTTATTTTTTCACTGATACAGAAAAAATCCTCGTTGGCCACACGATCCTTGCTTTCTCAAATGAAGAGTTATTTTTTGGTTGAGTTTTGTAGAACTGCCAAATCCTGATTAAAAATTAAGAAACAAAATATAAAGTATAAAAACTTTATGAAATCATAAGAAAATAGATTAATTTACCGAGTCGAGATTTGATATATTTCCTTAACTCAATAAATCACCTTGTAATCTACAATAATTTTGTGCAATTTTTAAATCTTAGGATATAAATGTGATGAAACTGCATTAGAAGACTCGAAACAGAATTTATGAATTTTACTATTACAACATATTCTCGAAATACTTACTTTAAAATAAGAAGATTTAAAGAGTTTTGTTTTTAAAATCTTGTTTTGTGTGTATTGTGAGATGTGATTTTCTGAAGAGATTATGTATTTATTTATAGTTGAGATTAGTTTGGTTAAGTTGGCTTAGATTGTTCATCAAGTTAGTTTTCTTAGTCCATAAGTTTGCCACCAAGTTTTCCCTTTTAAAGTTTAAGCATTTTTACATTAAAATAATTAAGAAATTATATTACTCAGCAATTTGGACTTGCAAAATAATATCCAATAATTTCCATAATTATTCACATAGAGTCAATTTTTTATTCAGTCATTTGGGATTATAAAAGATGTATATTCCCACATTCAATTTTCTAGTCAACTCATTAGACTTAAAATATTTTTTTTTTGTCAGAATTAGACTTATAATAATTGGTACCAACAATCATCCCTATATAAACAGAAGTTACTCGTAACACATGAAGACAATAAATTATGCAGATTCAAGAGACTTTAGTGACTAAACTTATCATTAGAGAATATAAGCAAACAACTAACTGTGTATGAGGTAGTAGCATATTTCAGCCTTAAACTACTCATTGTTAATACCTATCAAATTTACTTCTCATGATGTGAATGTGATGTCTTGAACTACCTAGAGTTTATGTAAACCATGACAACATATATAACCCAGCTGCATTTTCTCTTAAAGTTAAGTTCTCTATTGTATTTATTTTGGCTGTGAATTTATCTGGTTTATCATGAGAGAATTTGGAAAGTATACGCTAAATTTCATCCTCCTAAAAATTACCGGCTGTCACATTCACTAGGTGATGGCCACGAACACCTATCATATATAAAAAAGTATCCTATTATACTATATATACACATATATATATATAGGTTTATGATCTTATCTCATTAAAATTCATTGTTTTACCTTAAATACTTACATGAAGTACTGCTGAACCTCGTGGAAACTTAATGAGTTTCAGTGCTTTAATCAGATTCTGCTTGATATAATTTTCCTTTGAACCAATATCTTGGGATATCTGATCTCATTGGCGGGCGTTCAATCAGGAAACAGATTCATGGAGTTACGACTGTGGACCGCCAAAATTATGATTGGAAATCACTAAAAAAAATCGAGTTGGAAATGCTAATATAAGGTGTAAAAACGTTTATGAAATTGTAAGGAAATAGACGAATTCACGGAGTCGATTGGTCTTTTTCTTAACTCAATAAATTGTCCGTAATGTGTAACGGTTCTGAGTATTTTTTTTATCACATGATACAACCGTGATAAAAGTATTTTGCAACATCCAAAATAGAATCTACGAATTTTACTAATATGATATACTCTCGATACACTTATATTTCAAAAAGAAGATATAAAGAGTTTTGCTTGTGAGAATCTTGGTTTTGCGTGTTGTCAGATGTGATTTTATGATGAGATTATATCTCTATTCATAGTGCAGATTAGTTTGGTCATCAAATTTTCTCTTTAAAAGTTGAAGCTTTTAACAATATTAACAGCTTTCCCAAAACTGGTTAACAACTTCTGATTCTCTCCCGGGCACATTCCCCTCGACAGTTTCCAACTATCTGGTTTTTTCTCTTTGGTCAACTCCTCACGGTTTCCATCTACGTGGTTTATCCTCTTTTCCTGGTTTACAACCTTTTTTTAGTAAAGTTTTTCAAAATTAAAACAGCTTGGCACTTTCTCCCCGGGTTCAACCCCCGACTCCCTGTCGATGGGTCAGCGACGCCGTCGCCTAGCCTATGGAATGACCGTACTCCTCCTCTCCACAAGAACCACTGTTGTCTGTCTCTATGAAGCATTCACAGGAGCACAAAAACCCTTGTAATGCTCTTCAGGGAGGTTGAAGTTACTGTCTCTCTGTGCTCTGTTATAGAGTCCTTGGTATCTTTCTTTGCAACTCTACCTTGGTAAACTAGTCTTAACCTGTATCAGCTGCTCAGACCTGCTTCCCTCTAGCTACATATACTCTCCTTGGGTTCTAATAACCCCTGCTTGAACTTAGCTATTCCATTATCTCACTCGTAACTTCAATGGCCCGTCAACTCTCGCGCTCCGAGAAAGAGAAGTGGACTGAAGCCCCCACGCTCTCCAAGAAAGCGCTCTCTTATCAGGATCCCTGAGAGCAACAATGATGCCCTCATCACCAACAACAAGCTTACTCTTATTGGCCACATTACAAAACCTCTCTTCCAGCGCACTCGAGTTGTTGTTGAACGTATGCCTCAAGTATGGAACCTCGAGGGTCGAGTGGAAGGCAGGGACCTAGGACCGGAATTGTTTCAGTTCAGATTTGAATCTGAAAGTGACATACTTTAGGTTCTTGCTAAAGGGCCTTACCGCCACAAAAAAAAAATGGATGTTGTTGCTGCTGCAGCGATGGTAACCGGTGATCTCACTAAACTTCCCGTCCATGATCTCATTTTGGATCTGTATCCATGGGATCCCTCTTCATCACTGGATTGGCCAGGCCATCTATACAATTGGGAAAGCCCTTGGAAATGCTTCTACTCAAGATTTGAAAGACGCTCACATCAGAGTCGAGTTAAACAGCCTTCTCCCACTGGAAATGAAGTCTGAAATCCAACTTCCTTCTGGAGAGGTCATCGAGGTTGAGTTTGAATACATAAAAATGGAAAAGCACTGCTTTACTTGCTTCTCTCTTTCCAATGAGGAAGAAGATTTTCCAGCACGAAACCCGAATGATCCTCCCGCCAGAAATAGAAAGCTTGGAATTACACAATAACTTGCTCTTGAACGGATTGACGCGGAGAAGAGGCGCCATGATGAACGATGTGGCTACAAAGCCTCTGAGCCTCGTCCTAGGATGGAAGTTACATCCCATAACAATCACGTTTTCCACTTCTCTGCCTCTAGAGATTCTCGTGATACCAGCCACAGAAGTACGACTGGGCACAAAAGGGACTTCGAAAGATCACGATCAAATGCGGGCCACCTAGCCTCGTACCATTATAAACCGGTGCATAGAAGGGAGAGGAGTCAGAGAACTAATTCTTTGCTCTCTTGGTCCTACTCCTCTCAACACTACGTGCCCATAGCTCCACCTCAGCGAGACCACGGTGATTACCGTCCTAATCCTTCTACTGGTAGCTCTAGCAAAATGGTTCCCAACCCCATCGAAACTCAGTACCAATACCCTGAACCTACTAGGGAAATCACAACCCACACCGCCCCTTTTGGAGCAACTTCAGAATCTATGAGATCAAAAGATAGACGCTCAGCCTTGGATCGTATAGCAGAACCTGACCTGAGGGACCAACTACAGCGCCACGGTACGTCTAGTGCCAGCTCTGGCAGACTTCAGGATGTTAAAATTAGGTATGATGGCGACCTCCCTAAAGGTACAACCCTGGGGGGCAGCAGTTTACTTAATGGATCTCCCCGGCAATGGAGGCTACCGAACAAAACTTGGATAGAGGCCCTGCTTCTCAACGACTAGGTGGTCTCTCTACTTTGGTAGTCGAGCGAGAACTAGAGCTACACTTGGGAGTTCAGAACCAACTTCTAGTGTTGTGGCGCCTACTACAAGCAAGAAAAAACCCGTACGTAAGGCCACTACCACTAGAAAGCGAGTAGTTTGTAGTAGTCCTCTACAGGCGCTGAAGATGAAGAAAGTGACTGCTCGAAAGGCGACATCACAATGCAAAAGACGTTGTACGGAAAAGAATACTTTTTGGCCTTGTGATAAGGCTCGTACTAGCAATAGACTGACATGAACAAAAAGTAATAGCAACAACTATGGGGCATTGCCGACTAGGAGGAACTAGGGGGCGGGTTTTCGCTCCTCTCCTCCCTCTCTTTCTTAGCGTTAATGAGTTGGAATTTTCAAGGGTTTGAGAACCCCTTTACAGTTCAAAGAATCAAGGATACCTACAAAAACATTTCTCCAGATATCATGTTCCTCATGGAGACAAGAAATAACGATGTGTTCATCAAGTCGAAGCTCGACAATCTCCATTACTCCCATTACTTGTCCATTTCATCCGGAGGCACTGGTGAGGGAGGGGGAGGGGGGTTTGCATTAATTTGGATGGACAACATCAAGCTTGAGATACTAGAGTCATCCCCCAGTATCATCGATGCCAAGGTATCGTTTAAGGAGTCTTATTCCTTTATCTCCTTTGTACCTGTGGTCGAGAATAAAGCTGCCCACTGGGAAAATGTCTCTCGTATAGGAGAATGGAGAGAGAAACCATGGCTTCTCACAGGTGACTTTACTGAAATTCTTAACAACTTGGAGAAAGAGAGAGGTCCGTAACAGTGGGAAGGATCATTCACAAATTTCAGGACCTTCGTCTCACAAAACGAATTGTGAGATCTAAACCACTCAGGCAATCACCTCTCTTGGCGAGGCACGCGCTACACACATCTTATCCGATACGGATGGACCAATCTATGGCCAACTGCGCATGGTCTGAGAAATTTCATATGGGTCACTGCAAATATTTTCGCTTTGAGGGGTGGGATCAACGTCCCCTTATCACCTACTTTAACTCAACAATAGCAAAGAAGAAGGGTTTGTTTCGGTTCATCCGGTTCTTGACGGAAAACGATGAGGTGATGAAACTGGTGGGATCAGCCTGGAATCACTCCCCCCTAGCGTCTGTCATCTCTAAACTTAACCTCTGCCAGCAACGAATTATTCAATGGATCAAGAAGAGAAACCTGAAAGCTAATCAACTTATTACAACTACCCAAATGGAGCTGGATATTGCTTTGCCAGATTATGTACCTGACCTACCACATATTGAGGCAATGACAAAAACGCTTCATGATGCTTATAAGGAATAGGAACAATATTGGTTGCAACGAAGTCGATTCCAGTGGTTGAAAAGTGGAGATCGCAATACCGGGTACTTCCATGCGGCAACGAGAACCCGACGTATCCAAAACACCTTCTCTGTTATAGAGGATTCACAGGGCAGTAAGGTCTACGAGGAGGGGGACATTGCGGCTGTGATAGCTGATTATTTCTGAGATATATTCACCCTTTTAGTACCGGAAGCCTCGCTATCCTATAGGCCCTTCCGCATAAGGTTACTTCAGAAATGAACACTTATTTGACCCAGACCCCGACCCTTCAAGAAATTAAGGATGAAACGTTCTCAATTAACAGCGGCAAAGCTCTTGGGTCGGATGGATTCTCTTCAAAGTTTTATCTGGCGTATTGGCACATCATCGGGTCAGGCGTGTCTAAAGACGTTCTCCAATTTTTTGAATCTGGTTACCTTAACCCACAGCAGAACGAGACTCACTTAAGAGTGATAACGAGAGGAACCGGACCTCAAAAAGTCTCACATTACCGACCTATAGCAATGTGTAACACACATTACAAGATCAAGCTAAGATTATGACTAGATGGCTCAAACCGCTCCTACCCCACCTTATCTCAAAATTGCAGTCCGCTTTTGTCGCGGGTCGTGTCATCACGGATAATGTCCTAATTACGCATGAGACCCTCCATTATCTTAGGACATCTGAGGCTAAAAGTTCTGCTCCATGACCATTAAGACGGACATGAGTAAGGCTTATGATCGCATAGAGTGGGACTTCTTACGAGTTGTGCTAGTCAAGCTCGAATTTGCCGATGTGTGGATCGCCTGGATCATGGCTTGTGTGGAGTTGGTGTCCTATTCTTTCCTGGTTAATGGCTCACCTCAGGGTACCGTAACACCTTCACGGGGAATTCAACAAGGCGATCCGCTATCCCCTTACCTCTTTATCTTGTGCACAGAGGTACTATATGCTTTGTGTAATAAAGCGAAAGAGGCGAAACACTTCTTGGCGTCCTTGCCTCCCGAGGAAGCCCGCCGGTGAATCACCTATTATTTGCGGATGACACGATGTTTTTCTGTAAATCGAGTGCTAGCTGTGTCACAACGCTGAAGACCATCCTAACCTCGTATGAAGCAGCGTCTGGACAATGTATAGATCTACTGAAATCTGCTATAAAATTTTCCGCTAAGACCCCTCCTGAGGTCGAGGTGAGAGTTAAAGGCTCATTGCAGAATGAAGCAGAAGGGGGTTTGGGAGCTGGCTCCGGTGGCATGGAAGCCTAACAACTCTATGCCATCTCTTGCTACCCTCCTTGTGGGAACCGAAATTCACCTACTGTCAAGAAATCATTAATAAGGGAACTTTGAGTAAACCCTAAGTTCCCAGAGGACCCGGCTATCTGTGGAACCGCACAAGAACAATTAAGAAAATGATGAATGCGAAATAAAAGTGTGAATAAGCGAGATTGAGAGCAAGAAGGATCTTATTCCGAATTTGCGTAAGAACGGTTACAACGAGAGTAGCCTTAGCTGTGTGAGCCGTCGGCGAGATTCCTCACCCTAGCAATCTAAGACTAAAACCCTAGTTGAGACGCAGCTCGATAACAAAAACGGAAATATTCCTAAGTGTTAAGTTTGGTGGTGAAAGCTCTGAAAAATCGTCCCTTGCTTCTGTCCTCTGCCTCTTGCTTATATACTCCCTTCCTGGGCGGTTTAGTCTTTCCATTTCGCCCAGATTCGAGTTTATCGAGAATCTTCCATTTATCTCGATCTTTCCTTTTCTCCCGCGGAATCTTCTATTTATCTTCAAACTTAACATTTCTCTTCAAATTTGACATTTATCTTCTTTCTATGAGTAAATCATCAAAACGTCGTCGTATCTTCGGGTTAGACTTCGTCAATGTCGCAAGATAGGCTTTTATCGCATTTTAGGTCTTTTCGAGCCGTTTTGCGATAAAACCGTTTTACGACTTTATACGAGATCGTTTCCTGATGCGATGCCGTTTTTAAATAAGTTTCTCGAGTTAATCGTAAAGTTTGGCAATGTTCGAGGTTTCGGTTAATCTTTGCTACTTTCTACGATTTACTCGAAGTTTTATTAAAAACGCATTTTTTTATGATTTCTCACGAAAAATCTCAAGTAAAGCGTATAGTTTAGGCAATGTTTGGTGTTTCGTTTAACCGTTGCCGTTTTATAAGATTTCCTTGAGCTCTTTCAAGAAAACAAGAATTTACGGTTTTTATCGTAAAACTCGAACGATAGGACGGATCGAGACGAAACGAGAGACATTCTGACCGTGGTTCAGAACACGGTCATGCCGAAGGAAGTATACCTTGAATCGAGGACGTGGGAGATAGAGGCTCGGGATAATTAGCTCGACGTACGGCGAACCAAACCGGACCGGTTCAGCTCGCCGTACGGCGAGCTATACAGGATGCTCCTAGCTCGCTGTACGGCGAGCTAGTTCGGCCGAACCAGCTCGTGGTTTACGACGGTTAAGGTTTTTCGCGGTTTTGTGCTTAACTCGGAAGATCGTGTAATCGGCGTTTGTTTCGTTCTTTAGAGATAACGATTTCCGAGTTTTCCGCGGATTTCCTTTGTCCGGAAACTCATTAGAATTTTATAAAACGATTTCTCGGGTTTTATAAAACGACTTCTCGAGTTTTATAAAAGGACTTCTCAGGTTTTATAAAATGATTTCTTGAGTTTTATAAAACGACTTCTCGGATTTTATAAATAGGCTTCTCGAGTTTTATAAAACAGCTTAGCGAGTTTTATAAAACGTATTTAGTATTTTTTTACGGAAAGTTTTGGCTATTGATTCCGTCGTACCGATTTTGACCCCAACACTCCTCATTGTTGGGAATAGAATGATAGCTCTGCACCATGTTGGGTTTTATATACCTTTATGGCCATGGATCCTTTGGAACCTATGGAAAGCTCGTAACACACTATTTTTTGATGACATATCTTTCAGAGCAGGGGATATTATGCTCAAGTCTATCAGGAATGCCAAGGAGTGGCAAGAAGCTCAAATCGAAGCCCATTTTTTCCCATCTTCCTCTCCTACGAGCAATATACACGCCAGACCAATCTACACTCTCGAGATTTTCGCTGGAATCACATGTCATGTTGATGCTGCGTGGTGTTCAGTATCAGGTCTTTGTGGAGTTGGAGGCGTCTTCAAGGGGACTGGACTATCATATCTCACAACTATATGCAAGGCTCACTCAATCACTCACAGTCTTGTCTGGTTTCCAAGCCCTCATCACCATGCTGATGAAGAAGGAATCTAGATCTGCGCTTTTTGGGATCATGTCCTACATTTATCATTTTAGCAGTTGTTCAAAACTATCTCTTTTGTTTATGTTCCTCTGTTGCAAAATGTAGAGGCCGATCACATGGCAAAATCAATACTTCTGCTACCTGTTACGACCTCTTTATATGGAGAATAAACGTTTTTAAGTTTTAATGAATCAATTGTTTGAGCCAAAAAAAAAAAGAAATTGAAGTTTTTTTACATCAAAGACCAAGAAATATTAAAAGAAAAAATCATCTTACTCAGCCGTATCCATATATCTCTATAACTATTCACATAAAATTAAACTTTTACTTAGTCTATTGTTTTTATAGAAAACTAGTGTTTGACCCGCGCGCCCGCGCGGGTGTGATTCATTTTATGTGTTTAATTTGAGTTTATATAACAACATTATTAAATAAATTGTCTAACTTTTGATGTTATTTACTGTATAATAAGATAGAGTAATATCTTAAATGAGAAAGCTAAACATATGTTTTTACTATTTATAGATTGGCTTTTATTCAAATGATGTTTGTTGGTCCTTTCCTTCGATTACTACTGTAATGGTCTGGACATTCGGTTACCCGTTGGTATTCGGATCGGATTTTTTTGGATTAGGTTATAACACTTCGTACGACATATTCTAGTAAATTTGTAAGTACGATTCATGATCTAATATAACACATCAGTTTCGGATCGGTTTTATATCACATCCTAGAACTCATAAGTGATCATATAGCTTCAGATTTGGATTATATCAGATCGATTTGGATACCCAAAGTAAAATCTAAAATTTAAAAGCAGAATATAAAAACTATATACTTATTTATATATAATTAAGTTTTTAAGGTAATTATTTAAATTTTAAATACTTTTTGTTAGATATCATATCAAAAAAATATGGAACTGGAAATTTTAAATATATATTTATTTTATATATATTTATATTGTATATTAATTTCACATTGGATCAGGTTTTTCGGATATTTTTTTTTTGATTTTTTCAGTTTTTCAGGTTACACGTTCGGGTCCAGTTAATAAAATTTTTAGTTCAGATGTGTTTTTAACACTTTATAAGACCCATTGTTTTTACATTTCGAACCAGATACGGATCGAGTTTTTTGGTTTGGGTTCAGCTCTAATTACAGATTTTGTGCCCAACCCTACTATCATTTATTAAAAAAAATTAATAATATATTCATCATGTGGTATGTTTCTTGTTGGATTAATTTTATTAGATTTTATTTTATTACAGTTATTTCACATATATTGTAGTTGTTTTTAATGGAAGTCACGTTTTAGAACAAACTTACTACAAAAAACTGTAGATTATTTAGAAATCGATATATATATATATATATATATATATATATATATAAATTCAAAAACTAAAAGTTTCCCAAAATCATACTCTTTTGTATTGGTATACCTCAAAATTCATATTCCAAAAATGAACAAATTAATAGTGTTGTGGTCGAATAGAGCTGAGATAACCGGTGTCTGAAAAAGAGAAAATAAAGTTGAGTGTTGTACCTAAGGAAAAGAGAAAATAAAAGATGAGTGTTGTACCTAAGGAAACGACTGAGGTAGTGAGGTTATAGCACAAAATATTGAGATTACCAACTTGTTACCTGAGGCTGCACTTATGTTTGCTCCTGATGTTTGAGTATATATCAAACACGCATGTTACCTGTTCTCTTTCTTTTTTAGTCATGTCTTTGTCGTTGTTTTTTTGGAAAAGTAAACTCTATATATTTGTTGTTCTTGGGCTATGTTTTAGAACATCATTAGCAATTGATAGTAATGTCAATTGAGAAATTCGGGAGAACGAAACAGGTT
The DNA here is from genome assembly GCA_932364175.1 of Eruca vesicaria subsp. sativa. Classification (NCBI taxonomy): domain Eukaryota; kingdom Viridiplantae; phylum Streptophyta; class Magnoliopsida; order Brassicales; family Brassicaceae; genus Eruca; species Eruca vesicaria. The sequence goes on along the minus strand of CAKOAT010123488.1, from coordinate 123,514 downwards.
GTGAAACAGATATGTCTTTGCAGGCAATGTGTAGCTAAAAGAGAAGGACGTTAAGATCTTATGATGTAGATGGTTCTGTAGAATCACGAAACCTCCAGGTACAAATTTAAACATAAAAAATCCCCCTATACATTAAAAGAGAAGTCACTTGGACACATGTCACTCATACATGCCTTCTCAGAGAAATTCTGACAATATGATTGGTTGTTTTTTTTCAATTTTCTTTGGTATTTTTTTTTATTTTCGCCGTGCAAATGGTTTGACAATCGTATCTCAAATATTTGGTTACTTTAATTACTTGCCTTATATAATATTCGATAAATCGTATCTCAAATATTTGGTTACGTTAATTAGAGAGCTTACATTATATTCGATAACTTGCGAAACAAGTTGGAAATTAAATGCCAAAGATGTCAATCTCATACCATTAGGAAAGTAATTCAGTATATATTAACGATGTCATAATGTCTGTAGACCTAACGCAAGTCTCAAAAACATCTATGCAATGGTTAAAACTACGAAAAATCGAGTGTCATCTATCAAGGAATTGAGACCGTGTAAAGATACATGGCGTATTGAGGTTAGGATTCTGCTTTTATGGAGAAACTACAACAGAGATTCCGGAAACACCATCGAAATGGTGTTTGTCGATAAAGAAGTAAGTTCATTACTTGATTTCCTATGTTAGTTCCATTGTTCTTAAATTTTTTACAGCAAACATCTTTAACTCTCTTCTCATCACCATCTAGGGGACAAGAATCCATGCTCAAGTCGGTGAAGTGCTCATAAAACATTTTGAAGGGAAACTAACCGAAGGCGATGCAAAGGTCATCCACTTATTTAAAGTCTACGACGCTACTGGTGATTATCGAACCACCGCGCATCCCTACAAAATTGGATTCTTTCAGACTACTTTTGTTGGACCAGCGGATGACTTCCCAAG